>NIVC01000095.1:517500-615000 GCA_002269645.1 Macrostomum lignano | reverse complement strand
ATGGGGGGGGAATTCTCAGATTGGCAAGGACTCAAATGGGGGGGGATTCTCAGATTGGCAAGGACTCAAATGGGGAGGAAATGCTCAGATTGGCAAGGACTCAAATGGGGAGGAATTGCTCAGATTGGCAAGGACTCAAATGGGGGGCGGGAATTCTCAGATTGGCAAGGACTCAAATGGGGGGGAATTCTCAGATTGGCAAGGACTCAAATGGGGGGGGATTCTCAGATTGGCAAGGACTCAAATGGGGAGGAAATGCTCAGATTGGCAAGGACTCAAATGGGGAGGAATTGCTCAGATTGGCAAGGACTCAAATGGGGAGGAATTGCTCAGATTGGCAAGGACTCAAATGGGGAGGAATTGCTCAGATTGGCAAGGACTCAAATGGGGAGGAATTGCTCAGATTGGCAAGGACTCAAATGGGGAGGAAATGCTCAGATTGGCAAGGACTCAAATGGGGGGGGGGAATTCTCAGATTGGCAAGGACTCAAATGGGGAGGAAATGCTCAGATTGGCAAGGACTCAAATGGGGGGGGGAATTCTCAGATTGGCAAGGACTCAAATGGGGAGGAAATGCTCAGATTGGCAAGGACTCAAATGGGGAGGAATTGCTTAGATTGGCAAGGACTCAAATGGGGGGATTGCTGAGAGTTGCTCACGGGGAGGGGAATTTCTGAGGTGCCAAAACTCCTGAGGGGATTGCTGAAATGCTGTGGCTTATGGAGGAGGGGAGTTGCCAAACCCGTTCCTAAGTTGTTGGTAACGGTAAGGCCAAGCCAAAAGCAGATGACATGGAGAGTTGGGTTAAGCCATGGCTGGCTTTCAGGGCAGATGCTTTGTTGCTTTAAACATCAATTTCCTTAGTATACTAGCGAAACTGTACAAGGCCAAAACCTATATGTAGTTTACTCAAAAAACGCAACGGGGGGCGCAGATTGCTAGTCCATCCACTATACTAAAAATGGTTTGTCCGTATCTATCTATGAAATTGATTAGAAAATTTACTCTGGTATCCCAGATGTTAATCAATAACTAAATAATATTCACTAACCGATTCACATTAGTAGGCGTGTCCCTAGGTGCCGGATCTGCATCGTGACCATTAATATCGTAGCTAGCATCCGGGTCATAGTTGTCCTTAAGATCGCTATGCCAATGCTCAATGCCATCGTCCAGTATGCTAACAACAAGTCCTTTGCCACTGTAGCCCATAGACCAGACTGACCTCACATCCAGATCGTGGCCGCCCAATGCTCCAGACTGTAAATACCACTGTTGAGAATAGAACGGATCGTTAAAAAATAAATAATCCGCACTGATGGTGGTACCGAAATCTCGCTTCACTCGTTGCTTAGCAACTTGAGGCTCGGCCCAAACTACTAAAGCGTGTCGACGGATTCGATGTGTTATTCGATTAGTAGTATTATCATTATTCTTATATTTTTTATTGATTCCTAACCGACTGCACCGCATCAAGGCGAAATGGTTGATAAGATTTAAATGTCGAACGACTTGACAGCCATGAACTGCTGCTACTGTTGCCGCGTCAGATGGTTGCAAAAGTTCCACTGCCAATAGGTTCTGTGCATTAAGATCTAGAGCTTGTTGGCACAGTGCTGGTCTAAATTCTACTATAGTAACTATTAGAAGTGCAGTTGCCAGTAGGTCAGTATGGCGAATAATTTTATTAAGCCCCCAGTACTCCATTGGGTGGCTGTGCTTGAAGTTGGCAACCTGGACTGAAACGCAGATAAATCTGACTTTGTAGATTGAACAGATATTATACCTATTCTATATTTAACATGTAACACATAATATTAAAGACTGACTGTGATGACAAGTATTATGACTATAAGAAATTATTAAGCATAGGATTTATAATACATTTTACATGAACAGGATACAGGCTACAGCTACAGATTTAGTTATGGATATGAAGCTTTTAGACAGAACATATGGATACAGATACAGTTATGGGAACACATATTTTCCATATCTAGCTGACTAGCTCCCTAGGCCATCAATAACTTGGAAGACTTGAGACCATCTGAGCCATGGGTTTGATGGGTGGGAGTAGAGTAGAAAAGTTAAAAAAATTAATGAATGTTGCCATGCAGTTTCAAAGCTTCTGAGGTGAGCTCTCAAGTCCCTGGGGTTGGGGACTAAAGCACAGATTTTTAACACCATATGCACTTTGTGGTTGGGATATTGGGGCCTGAGTAAAGATGAATGAAGCCAATGAGGCCATCCAGCATTTGCCACTATCAACAAAGGCTAGACTGCAAAAAATTTAGGGGGCTTTCAGGAGTTACCTTGACTTCACGAGAAGAGAGGAGAGGAGGGGGTAAAAGGAGAAAAAAGAATGAAAAGATAATCCCTATTGGAATAGAATCAAAAAAGCTACAGGCGACACACAATGATACTTCAAAGGTTTGCACATATACTAGCCTATAGGAAAAAGTGGCTTTGGCACTTCCATGCAAAAGAGAAAGTTATGTGCATGTGCAACAAGGTAAATGGTGGGAGTAACTATAATTTTATTTAGATAGACAAACAACTTCTCATCTAATTAGTCTGCTATCAGCCAGTGGTCTAGTCCTAGTGTGCAGCAAGGCATCAATCTTCCATGACATTCACAGCTAGGCTCCAAATAGGCTGCGCTGTGATTGACAATGTAGTTTATACCCCCCCCCCCCTAGAGAGAGGTGGCAAAGAATTTAAAGATTCATCTTATCATCTTAGCCACTAATCTTAGATTTCATATGAGCATATAACCCATATTAATATTGCCACTGAATGAATGTATACATCTGCTTACATTGCACTTGCCAAATTTTCTTAGACACACTAGATACCAGGTGCAAAGTGAAGACTTATTAGGGAATGCAATCAAGTTGATAGGCATTGAATATTACAGATATATTTTATAATATTTATAAAGCATTATTGATAGCTTCTTTTCTTGCTAAATAATAGAAACTTTAAAATGCTTAATAATTATTTATTTTATCAACATTAAAAGATATTTATTTGTAATCACTGCTATGCTTCTATAAGTATCATCCAGCATAGAATTCTTGCATCTGGCATATAAAATGGAAAATTGCGACTTTTTATCAATGCGCAATTCCATACTGAACCAAACACAATTTTTACAATCTAAAACAAAATTTAATGGCACAATTTTTAGCATTACCAATTGTCAAAATAATTTTTTGCGATAGTCTCATACTCTCATTTTTTGACGACTCGTTACAATAAATATTAGACTGATTATCTTTGTTTCTTTAAGTAGAAAATTTTTTATTTGAACAGTTTGTAAATAACGAACTATAAATGTTACGTTTTTGTAATAATTCTACATTTAATACAGTAAAGCCAGTAATTTAAACTGTGCAAACAGTCGCAAAAAAATTCACAATTTTTGTCGCATTTTTTGCAGTCTGTATAGGTGTGCAATTTTTTTTGCGTTGTGTAATTTTTCGCAATTTTTTCCCAAACACAAAAATGTGTTGCAATTTTTGTGCAAGAATTCCATCTTGGAGTATAATATAATAACTTATACATTTATAAAAATGTATTTTAGTTTATTTAAAAGTATAAAGTTTCAAAGTGGCTAAGCACTTTAAATAGTTATTAAAAGTTTATATAGTTATAGGGAATTAAGATGAAGCTGATAAGCTGATAATTATATATTCTTTTATTATACTTATACAGTTATACTCATTTCTATTTTAGTTAGAACTTTTTATACCTAGGGCTAAATGTTAATTACAACTAAAAAAACAAAATTTCATGTAAAAAAGACAAATACTAAATAGGAAATTGATTTAGATAGTTAAGTGATTGTTTAGTATAAAATTTTTATTTCATATTTAGCTGCATACAAAATAAATTGAATAAACTACAAGAAACCAATCTTGAAAGACTAGATTTATAAAAACATAAATGCAAAAAAGAACCAAACATTAATTTGTTTGCTAGGTAGTCTAAGTAAGTAATAAATAGGAATGTTATGCTAGTAATTAAGGCCTTAAATGATTACAAGTATAGAAAGATGTGAAAAATTCTCATTAGGCAATTTAAGATTATATTTATAACATCTTGTAGACCAAAGCAAGGCTAAAGCCTACTAAATATTGACTTTTTATTGGCCTAAAGACAAGTGTATTTTATAAGCCCTCTATATAGTCTACCATTATAAATTATATGTATCAAAAAGCTTAGTTATTATATGCCCACAAGTTTCCTTTTGTTTATTAGTTGTCCAGGTTATCCCTTACAATTTGTCCTTTTCCTATTAGGCCCCTAGTAGGCCTATTATTAGTATTCTGCAAAAGGCTATTAAAGGCAACTCTTATAAAAGCAACTCTTTTAATTTCTAAAGAACCTACTTTCCTGGAGCTAGAATCAGGATTAGGAATAAGTGAGTAATTTTCTATTTCGTAAACAGGGTATAATAAGAAAACCCAATTATTCCTACATTTTTTATAGGACTAAATATTACTTTATTAGTTGTATTAATGCGACAAATTACTAAGACTGAGAGTAGCTAGCTACAAAAACTCTGAAATATAGCTATATACTGGAATAAGGGAATAGCGTAAAATTACCAACAATGTTAATGTCGCAGCTTTGTATTAAAGTGACATGTTTTATTAGGCCCTATATGGTGACTTAGACATACCATGATTTAAGTTGTCTTGTCATTTATTTTTGACACAGTAACGGAATAAATAACAACAAACGAGTTACTTGTATGAGACACATGTAGACACAAATCAGTGTCAGTGCAAGTCACACAACTACTTAAAAGAGTGTACTCTATTCTAAGAGTGTCTTCTAAGAATGTTTTATTTTAAAAAATAAAAACCAAACAATGGATACTTAGATCGTTCATTAATCTACTTAACTCTTATGTAAAATGATTTTGTAAAAGTTATATTTTTTAAGTACTAAAAAGTCGAAAAGACTATTATTTCTGCAAAAGCTGTGAACTTTGTTATTTTACTTACATTAACCGTTAAATTTGTTCGCAAATTAAATGGACGGGAGAGACATTGTCAACACCATATATAATGCTGCTCAGCGCGCAACAATATGCTTATCAGTCAGGTTGCAGACAGTCAAGGACTACTGCAGTATATATCTTATATGTCCTTTGTATACAATATAGGATTCAATATGGTTTTAAGCAAGAAACCAAGTGTTGAGTAGTATTGTAACACGATAATATATTTCTCGTGCATTAAATGCTCCAGCCAATACGCGATCACGAACCATTTAAGCACGCTTTTAGCGTGCTTACAATTTAGCGTTTTATGCGCGCTTTTACACATTTATATCGTGTAACAATACGCCGATGGAGCCAGTAAGTACATGTACGTACCATATGGGAAAAATGCGAGCGTAAAAGCGTGCTTAAATGGCTCGTGATCGCGTATTGGCTGAAGTCATTTAGTGCACGAGAAATATATATCGTGTTACAATACTACTCAATCCTACATGTATATTGCTGCACGCTAGCTGATGTCTATGGATTAACAATTGATAAAAGCACACGGCTTGCTCGTTCAGCAACGCTATTAGACATTCGTGTGCATAGAGGCTTCCTTGGCCGGCCATGCATTTACAATTTTTGAGTGCTGAATTCGCTGCGTCTGCATGTCCTACACAGAGACTAAAAGCGCCTTGGAACTTGATCGCTTTTGTTGCTAGTTTTATTCGGAAAACAGAATGATCAGATCGATTCGGTTGACCTGAATCAAGGAATTAAGCCTGCATTTTTTGGCTGAGTTTGCTTGTCCAAAGTTGATCGATAGCATGCATGGCTCTAAAGCTATGTCTATGGCCCAACCTTGGAATCTTCGATTGCGTCTCCATTAAAAGAGCCATCATGCAGCTAAAACTTTTGTGTGAGATTATTTGAGATGTCCTTACAGGCTGAACTAGCATGACCACAGCTATACTTAGCTCCACTGAACTGTGAAGAAGCTGTATGAATTCATTAAAAGCTGCTATAATTAAGAATGTATTAAGCCCTTATTTGATATGGAGCACAGCAGATATACATTCAGCTTTTGTTTACAGACATTATAGCTACATGTATATAGCTGTTTATGCAGCAGAAAAGCAAGTACTAATTTTTGAATAAAATTGATTTAGAAATATGATTTCAATTTTTAACTTGCTCTGGAATTGGACTCAAATTATAGCAATCTCACAGCAGCGAAATGTAGCTAGTCTTCTTTTACCTGCATCTTTTTTGGCTTCAGAAACCATGCCATAAATCCTTTTTAAAAGATTTTTTCAAAGCAAAAAATTCCGTGACGCATATTTGATGAAGCCATTTTAAGGCAGCAGTTATCAGGACTTACTTAATCACTTTGTCATGGAAGATTTCTCACGTGCAGAAGTGCCCTGCATGTGCAGTAATGAAAGCGTTGGCTTCTAACATTTATGTCGCTTTAATTCAAACCCGAAAAAATCAGTATTTTTTGCTATGCAAATACGAACTTCTTTATTCACGATTAAATACAGGGAAGCAACCATGCGCCTCCGTGAAAAACTGAAACTATAGACTTCAGGTTTACTGTCAAACAGGATTATAACTTTATATTAGTTGCTACGCATTCTGGGCTGATTTGCCAATCCACGACCGCTTGATAATTGTTTCAGGAAATTAAAAGTAAAAATCGAATCCAGGTGTTATTTGTCGAGCAAATACGAGACACGAGGAGTGTCAGTACGTTTGTTCGTATGTACGCGTAGCTGCGCAAGGGTGGGTTAATTAAACATCGGTTTATTGTCGCATTTGCCGTTACAGAAAATATGCACAGCTCACTATTGACAAACGGAAATTTTGCAAAAGTAACGACAATCCTGTGGACATCCTGCACGTCGCCATACGGGCAAGGACAGGTCAGAGCGTTGAAAAGTAGCGAGAACTGATAAACAGGTATGGGCGCAATTAATACATGTATTCGCTTTAAAGTGCTTGCTGTTCTTAGCCGCGGTGCTTAATAATGTGCAAACAATAAAAAAAATTAAGCAAAATTTAAACCTAATTTCTTGACTTTATGTTCGGGACAAAATTGTTAACAAAAGGCCTTAAGTGCCCCACGGAATGCAGAATACAAATTTTAATGGCTGCAAAACATATTTTTACATTCGAACATGGTGTTAGGTGGCGGGATTAAATCCGCAAAATTGCGCAAATTGCATTCAGAGAAGTTCGATTAATTGAAAACAAAGACGAATTAAGCATTAAAATTGCACATCGAACCATCATCACTGGTAAGGTATTTTGAGGACATATGAAACAGTTTAAAATTATAAAAAATATTCATTTTAATGTCTCTACCTCGCTTGAACTTTGGTTTGTGAGCTTTCAAGTCTATTTAAGTCTAAACGCTACTACGGATTACGAATTGCCTTCCAAAGTCTGAGGGAATAAAGAATTTTCATTTTTTTCAAGAGTTATGTCCACCAGCTATAGTTGTTATCGTAAAAATACTTTGTGGCCGAAGTTAGGGTACTTGCGTGTACATGACAAGGGTGGTCCAGAAAGCTCTCCCGGATGGCGTGCTTAAAACTTGTTTTAGTGGTATTTTTTTACTTAAAAATCTTTGGTACTTGCTTCAAACAACATGAATTACATATAACAGCAGTTTTCTTAAAACCATTTTTAATCAGCTGTGTTTTAGCCCTGTTAGACCTGTCAGTCCCAGCTCAACATGATGGCTCTTGTTGTCAATGCAAGTCTGCTTCTTAAAACTTCTTAGAGCGATGATCGGATGCCATTTTAAGCATGAAGGAAAGAATAGAATGGAGTGCTAATCTGAGCCAGTTATTTTTATGTCGCTCGATTTTAACTTTTAACATCCCTTTACCCCCGTTCCATCCTATTGGCTGAAAGCATATTTCGATGCGAGCTCGTATGCTGGGGAAGAATAATAGTTTGCCTTTCAGAGGGGAACGAAGACGAAAACGAGACGAAAAATACTTTGTCTATGGCAGTCACAAGCCAATAGGAAAGAACGGGGGGGGAAGGGATGTTAAAAGTTAAGATCGAGCGAGACAAAAATAACTGGCTCAGATTAGCACTCCATTCTATTCTTTCCTCCATGATTTTAAGTCACTCGTGATAAAAAATGTGCATAATTAACCCGACCCATGAATTAGGCCAGATGTGCAACCGACAGAGGCACTCCCAACTACCAGCTAACGAGTCTTGTCTTACTTTTTAAGGGGGCTGTAGCCTTAGTGGTTAGAGCGTCGGACTCCCGACTTTAATGTCGAGTTTCGATTCCCGATCCCACTGGAACAATTTGCGTTCTTGAGCAAGGCACTTAACTCTGCATTACCAGCAATATCGGTGAGGTAATTAAGGGTGTTTGTGCATGTGTGGCGAGCCCCCAGTCTATGTACTGAATAGCCGTACGCAGCCTTCAGATACGCCGCGCAATAGCTGCGGCTGAGCTGTCGGTTGCAAATCTGGCCTGATTGGAGCAGGTATGCGTTTAATTAATTATTATTTATATAATTATGAGATATTCAAAACGGCATCCGATCATTTGAATCTCCCAGCTGGCGCGTCAGCCATGGAGCTGAAATGCAGTAGAGCATGAGTGAATCATAATTTAAGAAATGCAAAGCAAACCCAGTTTGCTATCCCAGGAGACCTCTCTGGACCACCCTGTAGGTCGAACAGCGATGGCACAAGCAGGGCATCAATTACCAAAATCGGTGTCAGTCTACCACAATGCTAACAGACCCGCAATCAAAGGCGTCAGTTAAAGCTGAGTTGTCTCCTGCGGAACTGCACCGTTGCTGGCGGCTTCTTGACTGTCGCAGTGACTGCCGCAGTCTTTGCCAACCACTACAAAAATTGCTTGCGGATCGGCGTCCGTTGTACCGTCAGCAACCACCTCCATCATGGCGGCGGCAGCGGCTGCATGCCGACAGGCGTTAGCGTTCTTGCCTCCTGACGCGGTGCCTCCGCTGACCAGTGGTTGATCTTGGCCGCCTCTCCGGCGTAAAATTACTCGCCGGAAGGCCAACCGGAACCGGCGATTGCTGAGCAGACAGACGGAGAAATCCGCCGCAAAGAACAGTTGGCTAACCGTGTTGGCGAGCACCACTAACAGGGAGAACACGTGAGGCTTCAGCTTCATCCAGAACCAGGTGTCCACCAGGGTCCAGACAACCATTGGTAGTTGGAACGCCAAGAAGCAGTTCACCGAGAGCATGACAGTTCTGGTGGCGTCTCTGCTCTGCCTCATCGCTGCAGCCTCCTGCTGCTGGCTCTGCTCGCCAGGCAGACGTTTGGCTCGCCAACGGAGGCGACGCAGCAGCAGCAGATTGCAGATCAGGGTGGCGGCGGTTGGGACCACGGTTGAGTTCAGGGCGTTGAATACGGGCGGCACTGAGGCCCAGCTGAATCCTGAGAATTATGGGATTGAATCCATGTGCTAGTAATAGGAACCAGTTTCTAACTAACTAACTAACTAACTGACTAACTAACTAACTAACTAACTAACTAACTAACTAACTAACTAACTAACTAACTAACTAACTAACTAACTAACTAACTAACTAACTAACTAACTAACTAACTAACTAACTAACTGACTAACTAACTAACTAACTAACTAACTGACTAACTAACTAACTAACTAACTAACTAACTAACTAACTAACTAACTAACTTACTAACTAACTAACTAACTAACTAACTAACTAACTAACTAACTAACTAACTAACTAACTGACTAACTAACTACGCTCGTAACTGACTAACTTACTGACTAACTAACTAACTAACTAACTAATTAACTCACTAAATAACTCACTAACTAACTAACTAACTAACTAACTAACTAACTAACTAACTAACTAACTAACTAACTAACTAACTAACTAACTAACTAACTAACTAACTAACTAACTAACTAACTAACTAACTAACTAACTAACTAACTAACTAACTAACTAACTAACTAACTAACTAACTAACTAACTAACTAACTAACTAACTAACTAACTAACTAACTAACTAACTAACTAACTAACTAACTAACTAACTAACTAACTAACTAACTAACTAACTAACTAACTAACTACTTACTAAACATGCACTAAAGCATGCACGAAAAGTAAGTAACATGCACATGTAAGGTGTTCCGTGTTGCATATTTAAAAAAGGTATGTAACTAGCTGATATGTTATAGCACTCTAAACCGGCTAAATGGTTCCAACAAGATAACTGTCCCAAACGCGTGATCTTCAGTTCGCAACCCAACAAACAAATTAGCCTCAAGCTACACACACATACGCAATCAACTGGCGAATATATAATTCCCCTTCTAAAGTTCTATGGCAGTAAAAATATCTTTTATGCGTCTGCCTTGTTTGCCTTAATAAACAATCTTAAACTAATAAATGTTTAACATGAGAAGCACTCAGTTAAAAGGAAATTAGTTGTTTTGTCATATGTATCTGCTTCGCGAGTCCCGCAGACACTTTTCTGTTTACAATTTCCTCATTTCCTCCGGTGACGCGATAACACTCGCACACAGATAGTTCACTCACCTTGATCTCGAATTGCCTTGGTCTTATTGTCGCTAACATCCGCGTCGAATCCACCATTGTAGGCGTAGTAGCCACTGCTGGCAATCTTGAATCCATCAGGGCACTTGGCGTACAACACGGACGTGAACGTTTGAAACAGCAGCACGGTGGGCACTCCAGTTACCGAACTGTACAGCCACACCATGGCAACCAGAGACTTGAGCTGTCTCTTACTAACGCTAGTCAGCGGTCGCAGTACCCGGACGCATTTCAAACCACTGAGCATGACAGTCTGCCAGCTGTGCACAGTATAAGCAATGGTTCTCAGCATCCACACCAGCGGATGAGCATAGACAACGTAGCTCATGTACGGCTGAAGCTGCTCCAAAGGCGTGGCATTTTCAATAGCGTGGCTAAACGAATCCAGCAGGTTAAACAGCATGAAGGCCGTGTCTGCAACAGCAAAACTGCTGAATTGGCTCGCCAGCTCCAGGCCTAAACCGGAGTGACGCATCAGCGTTGCCAGGCCGCACAAGTTCAAAGTTGCTCCAACAATGAAAGCAACAGCTTGAAGTGCACTCAAGCACAGCACGGTTAGTCGATAGGCGTTGTTACTCTGATAAGCGGCTGCGTTGAAAACCGAATTGCAAGTAACGTTTAACACATTGAAGAATAGCATGACCGCGGGATGCAATACACTTCTACAGCTATTAGTCCAGCGCTGTTAGTCTATAATATCGTTTCGTTCTAGAGCGAACTTCAGCCGGATAGAGGGTTGCGCTTATCTATTTATATACGTAACTAGGTGATATTTTTTTCGCTTCCAGGCTCTCTGATTGGCGGTTGAGGGTGTGTTGACGATATCCTATCCTGCGGTCCACTACACTGCCCGTACATTTCTTGGCCCTACACGAACCCGCGGCGTTTGCATGGCCAGTTCTATTTGATGAAGTTAAAGAGGCTGATATTGGAAGGAAAGAGAGGTGGAAGTGAAGAACCCGATTCGAGGGTGGGTAAACTTGTAGCTCGAAAGCAATAGATGTATTTGTGAATTCATAATTTATTGTCCCAATTGGCTGACTTCAATATTGCTGCAGAATACTTAAAACTAAACTTTGATAAAGTAGCGACCAAAAAGCTTTATTTGTTACTCCCATGAAAATTATTGCAGAAAAAGTTATATTCGCCATGAGTAGTAGTAATTTTAGCTTGAGTTATAGCTTCCCTATAGCGTACATCCGGTAATTATTTGTGACACTACTCGTTTTAGTACGAGCTACATTGAGTACTATTTTATACCGAAAGGGGGAACTCGTGAAACTTATATGAGAACCATGGACCACTAGAAATACAGCGACCATGACTGTCTAATCCCAGACTTGTACACTCTCTGTGCTTTGGAGGCTGGCCCGCATGGGGTGAATCAGGAGTCGAACCAGGGGTCGGTCGTGGAATGAAACTTGATAAATGGTAGA
Organism: Macrostomum lignano; assembly: GCA_002269645.1. NCBI lineage: Eukaryota > Metazoa > Platyhelminthes > Macrostomidae > Macrostomum > Macrostomum lignano. Next base: position 602,953 of record NIVC01000095.1, on the reverse strand, counting down.
AAAGCAAAATGGTAAAGATTGTTTTCAATAGTAACAAAACTCTTTCGGTTGGGTATGCATAGGACTGGGCAAAATGGTAGAGATTGTTTTCAATAGTAACAAAACACCTTCGGTTGGGTATGCATAGGACTGGGTAAAATGGTAGAGATTGTTTTCAATAGTAACAAAACTCTTTCGGTTGGGTATGCATAGGACTGGGCAAAATGGTAGAGATTGTTTTCAATAGTAACAAAACTCTTTCGGTTGGGTATGCATAGGACTGGGCAAAATGGTAGAGATTGTTTTCAATAGTAACAAAACACCTTCGGTTGGGTATGCATAGGACTGGCTAAAATGGTAGAGATTGTTTTCAATAGTAACAAAAAATTTCGGTTGGGTATGTATAGGACACCCTAACGAGATTAAACCTGAAGCTGCCATGCCAATAACCTGTATATGCACCGAATCGATGACTAAAATTCGTGCAAAAGTGGTCATTGTTGAGACCCTGCATCCTCGTTTGTCCTTTGCTCTACGAGCTCGAATGCTCTTTTTCCTACGGTTCTGTTTAGTTTAGGAACAAATTTTGTCTAGCAGTGATTAGATTTGCTAATTGCTAGGACCATTTGTGTTTGTAGACAGAATATAACAGATTTTATACAGAGAAAAATGTTTTTTGGTCGTATCTACGGATACCGCAACGCCTGTATGCAACTACCAAATGCTCTCTTATGACCGATTTTGGAGGTGAGGTGGGTGTCAACCCTCCTCGCCTCTCATTGGCTTGACGACGCTTGGAACCGATCACCGCATGTTCCATCCAGACGTCCCGATATGTATGCAACCCGATATGTACGCGCCCCCGCCCGCAGGCGCGCCAATATGTATGCATCAATTTGTAGTAATCGATTTGTAGTCATCGATACGCATTTATTAACAAAAAGTAGGCTAGTGAAAAATACTTATAGTAGGATGAATTGCGTATATTTGCACATATAGACAAATTTGAGCAAAAAGCAGGTAAAAACACACACACAATGTAGGCGCATATTAATAAAGCATGCATAGACAAGTATAATGTAGGCTATTTAAGTATATTTTTCGATGCTTATGCCATCTTTTCTACTTGCATATCATGTTCTAACACCAGCATACATAAGTACCGGTAGTGTGCACGCTTTACTAAGTTATTCTTTCGACCGAAATACAAATGCAATTTTACTAACCTCCTCGATCTTGAGCTGCAAGGTTCTGCATTGCCCCTATGTAATCACATAATTAATAATTCCCTTTAGCAGGCTAAACTTCCTGGGACACAATGTCGGTTGCTGGGCAGTTCGACAATGACCTTCGATTGGCAGTGAAATTCTGCGCGCCGACGGACAGTCCAGAGCCCTGCGTCGACGAATTTACGATCTCCTCACCAGTCAAGGTGTTGCAACCTCAGAGCTCTACTGGACCGGTAGGTGGACATTCGGGAGTTCAGCATTAGGCAGACCAACAAGTATCTGCTCGTCTGAGGAGGTCGTAGAGTTAAGCACGCGGCGCTTTTCTACTGATCTCTCCGTTGGAAAGAAGATCAACCTGATGGAGAGGCTGGAGTAGATTCTGGCGGCGCGCGGCGGGTGTGGATACTGATGAAGGCGCTGGAAATTCAGCCAGTGAATCCGGAGTGGAGAGCGAGTCAACTTCAAATCGATAATCGGATGCAACTGCTATGTTTCATCGTCAAAAAAGCAGTTCCTCGTCTTGTAGACAATTGTAATGTTGGCGACATGGAAGTTATTAGGGGGGGGGTCAATTTTAGACTTACATCTGATGAAAAATTCTGTTTTTTAATAGAGAGAACACCCAGAGAACACCAGTCACTGGAATCCCACTCTAAATAGTTTTATGGAGTAAAATGCACTTCAGTGAAATTTCTACCCCAGTTAAAATTCCACACAAACTATCGTCAGAATACAGTCCCCCAGATTAGCAACAATCCCCCAGATTAGCACCACTACCCAGATTAGCAACACCCCCAGATTAGCACCACTGCCCAGATTAGCACCACTACCCAGATTAGCAACACACCCAGATTAGCACCGCTCCTCAGATTAGCAACACCCCCAGATTAGTACCACTGCCCCAGATTAGCACCACTACCCAGATTAGCAACACTCCCCCAGATTAGCACCGCTCCCCAGATTAGCTCCACTACCCAGATTAGCAACACTCCCCCAGATTAGCAACACTCCCAGATTAGCACCGCTCCTCAGATTAGCAACACCCCCAGATTAGTACCACTGCCCCAGATTAGCACCACTACCCAGATTAGCAACACTCCCCCAGATTAGCATCGCTCCCCAGATTAGCTCCACTACCCAGATTAGCAACACTCCCCCAGATTAGCAACACTCCCAGATTAGCACCGCTCCTCAGATTAGCAACACCCCCAGATTAGTACCACTGCCCCAGATTAGCACCACTACCCAGATTAGCAACACTCCCCCAGATTAGCACCGCTCCCCAGATTAGCTCCACTACCCAGATTAGCAACACTCCCCCAGATTAGCAACAATCCCCCAGATTAGCAACACTCCCCCAGATTAGCAACACTACCCAGATTTATTAGCAACACCCCCAGATTAGCAACACTACCCAGATTTATTAGCAACACTACCCAGATTAGCAATACCCCCAGATTAGCACCACTACCCAGATTAGCAATTAGCACCCCCAGATTAGCACCACTACGAGTACCCAGATTAGCAACAATCCACCAGATTAGCACTACTACCCAGGTTAGCAACAAACCCCCAGATTAGCACCACTGCCCCAGATTAGCACCACCAACCAGATTAGCACCACCACCCAGATTAGCACCACCACCCAGATTAGCACAACTGGCCACAACAACGCCTAATTAACTGCAGCTCATTCATACACAAAAGTTTGTTGAAAGTTGGATACAATTCAATTTTAACCAGAAAAATTTATCGACCCATTTTTTCTCTACTAGGACGCATTTGTTTCGGTTGTAACGCGATAAAAATATTCCTGTTTCATTTCCTCCCCCAAGTTTATTGAGTCTTAAAGGCTTTTATTGATTCTTAAAGTGTCTTGCAAAGCCGATTAGAATCTCCAGGATCCTTAAGTTACATGTACTAAGCTTTATCTTCTCAAGTTACAGAACATGTATGCGGATAAATTAAAGCACTGTTATCGAGCCTTTCCACTTGTTCAAATCGATAATAACAGCAGGACTTGGAGGTTACATGGCCAAGAGGTCTCAATTCGTTTTTCAAATGTTGGTGGTCCCAGCTAGACGGTGAAACTGATACACTTTAGCTAGCAAAGGCTCAAGAGGTTTTGTTAGCTATATTGCCCCTACAGACATCTCAGGTCGACAGAATCGATACACGAGACTGGAATTCCAGTTAGCTTAGATAGTGGATATTGTACAAGTTGCAGATGTCAGCTCAGTATCTGAGCGAAAAGATGGATAATCTTATCAATATAATTGTTTGAGGCAGGGTCAACTTAAGGAGGACGGGTACTAAATTTCACTGAGAACCAGTTTTCGATACAAAATGCATTAGCGATATAAAACATATTTTCCATTGCTGAAACTCGAGGGTGATTCACAAGTTTAAGCTCGTACCAAAGCAAAAGCAGAGCAAGTGCTTGACCTGGGTGCTGGGGACTGTCACAACTGCTGCTACGGTGAGTGTCGGACTGGTGGTCAACACGCAGAAAACCATCAGACGACATCGAGACTGCAATTTTGTGCAAGGGCGCAGATTGACAGGCGAAGAAGCTTCGAAGACTGGTTCCCGGGCACCTGCAAAGATCTGCGCCGTCGCCGCCGGCTTGCCTGGGCTGCCTTTCGTTCTGTGAACGGTCCAGCAGTCCGAGGCTCCACCTGATCGCCAGGGAGCGACGCTGTTCCAGGTGGTGGTCGAGACCAGCTCCTTTCTTTCTTTCTCTCCTTTCTGCTCTCCCATTGGCTGAGCTAGATTGGGCCTGCTCCTTAGACTGAGTTTCGTCCGTCTGACTTTGACCTCTCTCCTTACTGCTCTCTCATTGGCTGAGCTAGATTGGGCCTGCTCCTTAGGCTTAGTTTCGTCCGTCTTGCGTTAACTTGTGTACATCTACTCGTAGTTGAATGCATGTTGTTCATTCTGAACCCCAAATGCTTCTGAGGCCGCAAACCCCGAGGAAGGAGAGGAAATTGGAAAATTGGAAAAACAAACTAATGAAAACAGATTAGACGCTCTACTTTTTCACAACTTTTATTGTGACATATCGAGATATTCTAGTACTCGTAAGCTCGTATCTGCAGTAGTCAGTAACTGACCGCCATTTTACTTTTTTCAACAATCTAAACGATTCCACTTAAATTGGACTCCGCTTATTAATAAGTGTGAAGACTTGGGCAAAGACTGAAGACTTCTCCAGACTTGATGCCTGGAGAAGCAGCCGTGCCCTGCGAGAAGGTCATATGATGGCAGTCTGAATGTCTCTTTGCGAGAGGAGCAAAAGGAGCTTCCAAAGCTGATGAGAGGGCTGGGGAACAGCGCCTCTGGATGTAGTGCAGTTCGCCCAAGCTGAGCGGTGCTGAGTCCTGATCCTCGCCTTGCTGCGAAAGTCGATGACGCAGCTGGAAATCAGGACTAGGGGTTCGCGCCCGAGAGAGGAGCCGGAGCCGCCAACTTTTGAAAGGCGTCGGCCAGCGCATTTCCTCAGGTCCCCGCAAGTCCTGGAACACATTTACATGTAAAGGTAATTTCGTTGGTATAAACTGACATCTTGAGGAGTTTGATACAGTCCAGGGCTGTAGCAGAGTTTGACACTGCAGCCATGCCACTGAAGGCAGCTTGGCTGTCCGAATGAAAAATGATGTTTGGACCAATTACGCCTGTGGCAAGAAGCTCTGCAGTGCAAGAGCTGTTGGCGAGAACTTCTTTTGGAGAAAACTGAACTTGACCCCAATGTACTGAACCTGGATTGCGTTGACCCGTTCGTTCAGGAAGATTCCGACACCAAATAACGGTGTTGACTGACTGCTTAGAATTGTCGGTGTAGCAGTGGAGCTCACCAGGGTTGCAGTGGTCATTGATGGTATCGCGCGGGTCGATAGCTACGGAGTAGCGTTGTCTCAATCAAGCGCTGAGGCAATACCGTCGGTGAAGACGCGATTGGGCTGGCACTAATTAAGAATGCATGAGTTCACCTCTAAAAGGAAACAGATGGAAACTGTGACATCAAAAAACCGTATTGATGTGTTTCGCGATTCACTGAAACGCCAACGAATAAAATACGTCCTACGTTGTCAGCCACGCAATCGTGAGAAAAAATCACAGGGCGCATTTCAGGGCCTAGGCGTGAATGTAGGCCGCACCGCCAGCAGTGTCCCAGGCGCCGGCATCAGCCAGCAGGCAGTCGACGAAACGCCGCAAGTGCGCGCCAGTCCCCGCCGCGGTATGGTGCCTGCAGCTTCTGCATCAGCACCTCCTGCACCCTCTGCGGGCGGTACGACTCGGCCGAGTCGTATGATTAGCAACGTATACTTAAAGGCAATGTGACTGAAAACTTCAGTAAACGCTTTCATCTATACGTTTATTATCCATCTCTAATTCTGCATGGACTCCATGAATTAACGTCCTGGTTCAACTTAACCATAGTCACAGCATTAATTAAAGTAGTACCGAACCGTTCATAAACTGCATAGTGTTTTACTCGTATGAAATGTCATGCAATTTTATTTAGTCAAACTTACAACTATTTGCTATTCAAGCTGCATGATAGCTAGCAAATATCGAATTATTGGCTCAGCTTGGTATGCATGCATTGTATGGCGATGCTTTATATAATTTGATAATAGAAGTCAAAGGCCAACACCTATGCTAAATTCCGTTGGAACTGACTTAGCTTGACAAATAGGATTTTTACATTTCACCAATAGATGACGATGGGCGATGAACGATGACGATGGTGAAAACACCGGTGTTAATTTAAAGTGAATGGTAAACACAGACTTAGTCGTTCAGAGTACATAATTAGAGAGACTAAATGCTGTAAATAATCACAAGAATAAACCCACAGTGGAGTCTTTGATCCCGCGCTAACCATAAGCGTTTCCCGCGTGAGTTAAATTTGATTCTAAAGAAGAGACCTATACGAGTAAGAGCACCAGCTCAACATCTCCATGCGCAGGCCAGAGATGTCCCAGTGACTGATGCTGGAAGTTCGCTATAAAAACTTGTCACTTGAGTGCACGCGGGACTAATAAGCCCTACCGACGAGAATCTTCACCGGATACATTTACATGCATAAGAATTAATTCACACGGGATTTTTTAGGCAAAGCTTGACTAGCGAAATCCGAAGACAGGATCGAACTTCTTTTGTGCCCCCTCACTTAGATCGTTACAGAATTTTTCAAATGCAAAGCAGAAAATTTGCTGGAATATGTGCCTCTCTGAAGCATATTGACCAACGCCCACATTGAGTCAAAAAAAATTTGCCTTTCCCTTTTTCGCTTTCGAGATAGGTGGATTTACTCAAAACAATTCGCTTATAGAAATGATCAATGATCTCTCAACTAAAGCGTTGATCAGCGAGTTTAGCTTCAAAAGCATGAAAGAAGACGGCGCAAAACCCGTTAGACCCGTTAGAGCGTTAGACAGCTCTGTCTGATCTCTAAGCATATCAGCGAATAAAAACTTTTTCGGCTTCGCTTTTCTTGCTAGCTTTGAGCATCAGCTGCTATGCGGATCTTAAAACAAACTGCATTCTGAACCTGTTGACACAAACTGACGAATGCCGCCCCAAACTGTCAATCATTTTCTGCCACGGTAAAGCATAAAATCAAGACACGACAGCAAAGTTTTACCTTCCTAAACCTGAAATCTCACTCCCGCTAAAAGTGAGCTACAGCTCGTCAACTTAGAAACTTCCAGGATGCTATTAAGAATCGTCGCAATTTTTCTTCTGGTGAATATTGCCGCCTCTGCCAACAGTAAGTATATTGTGCTTTACAGATCGTATGGTCGTCTTATCCGTTACTTGAAAAAATACGCTACTATTAACTTTCCATGCTGCCAATTTTGTATTTCAGCCCAACTGAAGTTTGCTGCGTGCTACCAAAGCTCTACGGCAGCTGGAGGCGTGTGCGAGAGAGCCTTCGATGGAAGAACCAACCAGAACTATGGCGCAGGCTCGTGCACGCACACAAATGCCGAGAAAGGCTTTTGGCAAGCCGCCATAAAGGGCTTCGCTCGAGTGCGCTTTGTTCGAATCTACAACAGGCTCGACTGCTGCTCAGACAGACTCAACAGCTTCTCTATCTTTCTCGATGGTCAAGAATGCGAGCAGTCCTACAGTTCGAGAAAGTCATTTTCAGTGAAGACCTTCAGGTGTAACAAAGTCGGTCAGATGCTGGTAATCAAGAACCGAATCAACACTCCGCTGACTGTTTGCGAAGTGCAGATCTTCGGAAATTACCTTTCAGGAAATCCTTATGGCGGTAAGCGCATAATAAAAGCCTTTTATTTCCTTTTATTTTTAGACCGTCTTCCTCTCGTGTCGTGCTCTCAAAGTTCTACAGCAGTCAAGGGTGTTTGTCAAAGAGCATTCGATGGTAACACCAATCCTAACTGGCATTTAAATAGCTGCACCCACACAAAATCTGAGCTGGGCTGGTGGCAAGCGACTCTCAAGGAGCGATCACTCGTCAGGAAGATTCGAATCTACAACCGACTCGACTGCTGCTCAGAGAGACTCAACGACTTTTCAATCACAGTCGACGGTCAAGAGTGCGCCTCGTTCAAGTCGAGCGGTTTCTTCTCTGTGAAGACGTTCCAGTGCAATAAGGTCGGCCAGCAGATTCGCATCAACAATCGCAAGCGCTCACCCTTGACTCTATGCGAAGTTCAAGTCTTTGGAGAAAAGAAGAAGCTTAGGTCACGTAAGTGTATTTTGTATGTTTTAAATTTAATGTAACTTCTTTTAACTCGAAGTAATGTCGAAGTATAGACTTGGTAGAAACATTTGCTTGTATACACTAGACAGAACGTCCTCTTTTGTGTATTTTATGAAGTTAATGGCTGAACTGTTTAATTTTTAATTCAATCATTCGATACTAATTTAAATTAAACAGAAATGTGAAGGCTGAGTGTATTAATATATAGCTTTGAGTTCTCCGATGCTAACCTTTTGGCGAATTTTTTATGCGTTGTTGATCAAGGATGCTGTTTTGTTCTTAATGCGTCTTTACGAGCTACGAGCAGTACTAAAGTCTGTATGGGCCCAGTTGCGCAGAATATCACTTTTGTCTTAGGACATTTAAGTGGGTTCTAGGCCAAGGCATAAAGTATATACAAAACATGTCAGGAACGCAAGACCTGTGCTATTGCTGTCTTCGTACAGATCCTTGTTTGAGTGCGGAATGTTTTTTGGTGGCAGGGACGATTTCATAAATCGCCTCTACAGCTTAAGTTTCCAAGGTGCCTTAGGTGCCTTAAGGTGCGATGGTCCGGTGCTACCGATGCAGCAGAGTTGGAAACGGCAAGAGTTTTCCCGTACTGAAGAAAGGGAGTCGACATTCTACATGGACCAGCTGGCACGCCAACAGGCGAAGTTTGTAAAGCAGTTAGCCAAGTCAAGGTAAAAGTCGAAATCAATTGAAGCTAAGCTCGAGGCGTTCCTGGCGACGTTCGAGAGGACGGCGGAGATTTTTGGCTGGAGAAAGTCGGCATGGACGCTTCGACTTGAACTTCCTTTGACAGGCATCGCACAGAGTGCATTCTACAGTCTGACAACGGCGGCGAGCGTGGACTACGAAGTAGTTACGTTCTGGCGCAGTGAAACACCGGCGAGACCTGCCGGCATAGGTTCAGTACTCTACGGAAGGCGCCAGAGGAGACATAGTCGAACGGTAGATGATGTCAGGGCTAGAGGCAGAAGATTGCGATCGATTGCAAGGTGACCACTCTATTTACAAGCGGAAACCGTTGCTTCAGCAGTTTACAGAGTCGTTGGTTAGAGGCTTGCAAGACTGAATGCGAGAGAGGAAGCCAAAGGTAGCGGAGGCATTGCAAACGCCTTCTGTAATGCCTCACAGGACTCCAAGGACTACAGACCATTGGAACCTAGAGACGGCGTTAGGAGCAACAGCGCCAGTCCAATCGAAGACGAAACACCAACCGCAACAATCTGTATAGTCGAAGATCAACCGCTTCAACTGCGGAGGGCCTCACAAGCAATTCCAGTTTCTAAAGCAAAAGCAGCAACAACAAATTACGCAGCGCCGCATGCAAAATCACAGTTAGAGCAGGGTGCGTCAGATGGCGCGCCGCAGAGCCTGAGAGCGGACAAAGTCCGCCCCGTTGGCAGTCGGGCGCCCCGGCGTCGCGTAGGAAGCAGTTCACGTATCGACGGGTTTGGGCCTGACCCCGCCTCAACGGGCCCTGCAAGGTGAGCAGCAGAACGTCCTGAGCAGGTAGACCTCGGCCTGGATCACGTGACCCGCCAGTTGAAGTTGCCGCCTGCGCGGGATGATGGACAGGCGCTGCAGCTTGGCCCGATCGTACAAGGCCTCGGTACCGACGCTCTCGTCAGCTCGAAAGGCCACACGGGGCAGCCCTGAGTGCGCCGAGTCTAATTGACGCTCCAGCGTAGCCGTAAGCGTCCACGTCTCGACGTTTTAGAGCAGGACGTTTCGACCACCGCCTGCCACAGCCGAGCCTTCTGGCGGTCGGGCAGCGCTTTGGACTGGAGAACGGCCCGGATCGAACGGAAGGCCGCCCAGGCAAGTCCTCTGCGCCGCCGGAGGTCTTCCGTCACGTGGGGCACCAGACCGCCGGGCACCAGACACAGTTCAATATAAAGCAGAAGGGTTGCAGTTTCCATCAGAAGAGAAAGAGGCATCGGATGCTGCGAGGACCCGATTTGTGAATAGTGAGGCAAATGGCAGGAGCTTGAAGTTTCTACTGGACACAGGAGCATTTTTGGAAAAAAAATTAGACGAAATTAGCTGCTCTAGAGCATCTGTTGGACAGCCCCATTATGACATATCATGCCCTATTGCGGTGCTTTGGAGCGACCTACATCGTCTTCCAATCCCTAAATTAGATTTACACCTAAACAGCTACGACGGAATAACCTGAAGTCTCTGTGTCTAACTCCCTACCAGTGAGCACTTTTGTACGATTGGAACTGATTGGTCAGCTCCAGTCTGGAGTGTATACATCCCTGTGGTCTTGTTTGGGCAAAAGCTAAGCGATGGGGGTTGCTGCCAATCCCTACCACCAGCCTACCTCTCCCGGTCAATGAGAGAGGAGAGGTGACGGAGCCGCGCTGTGCACACCACCCAGACCTCAATTGACTAAAGCATAGGAGCAGAAACAACGGCAAGAGTACAGGAAAACAAGACTAGAGCCGTATGTTTACTGCTATATCATTGGATTATAAGCCGTCCCTCTGTGACGACAAGGAGCTGCTGGCACGCATTCAAGGCGTCGACTTGGTGAAGGAGAGCATGACAGACTTTATCGGATACAGTCGAATAATTGACAAGCATCTAGCACTACCAAAGTCTCTGCGGGTAGCGGCCCAGGCGCAGGCTTACGAGAATGCGTTTGTGAGACATTTAGGCGTAGGAAAGACCGGTCAGTGTCTGATGCAACGGTTTTGGTGGCCTACGCTGAATAGCTCGTAAGGACGTGAAGGACTTCGTGGCGTCGTGCAACAGATGCCAGAAAACAGATCGAGTGCTCGACAGCCAAAAGTTTTTTTAGTTCAAGTTTCAGGTGTGGAACGGAGGCGACAGAAGCTCTGGTACGACTGGAGGTCGCGTGATCGAGAATTGTCGCCTTCAGGTGTTATTTTCGACTGTCGTCATCTTCTAAGAAGCTGCATGCCGAATGGCGAGGTCCGTACCAAGTGCTGAAACAGTGCAACGATATTAACTAAATTAACCTGCTCAGAAAGTATAAGCCGCGGGAGGCATTCCTGGCGCAGGTACCAGTGGCGCTGAAGGATGGCGGGCAGAAAATGTCCAGCGCCCTAAACGCGGAACAATAGAGCTAACTCGAGCATCTCAAAGGACTTCACGATAGAGCGTCTTCAGCGAGACCCTGGCCGGATCAACCTAATGGAGAACAACAATCCGAAGGACTTCCGACTAAGTGATGTGGATGCGACCGCAGCGGGAATCTCACGCGCAAAGGAAAGTCCTTCGGGATGAGATCCAACGCATGCTGGTCCTCGGAGGGATTGAGCCGTCTGACAATGACTACTGGTCGCCGGTGTGCCTGGTGGCTAAAAAGTACGGCACGAGCCGATTTACAATCAACTTCAAGGCTCTGAATGAACTGGTAGCTTTTGACTCCAACCCCGTGAAGAACATCGAAGATCTGCTGGAGCCAGTGGACCAAACAAAGTATATATCTAAATTTGGCTGTCGCAAAGGACACTGGCAGCTTCCGCTTGCCAAGGACTCGAAGCGAACAACGAAATTCACGGTCGATAGCAAGCTGTACCAGTCTGTCGTAAATCCGAATGGCGCTGAACTGTAGCGGCGCCACCTACAAGACTCTGACGGACAAAGCCCTTCAAGGCATGGAGAAGGCGAACGCCTACGTGGACGACATGCCGTGTTCAGCGAGACATTCGATCAGCATCTGCAGGGCATGAAAGCTGAAGGCTGCTAAACTGATGGTGCAGCTTCGGAAGTGCTACCTGGGCGGCAACTCGACCGACTATTGGTGTTTCAAGCTACGCGGAGGCGAGATCAGCACAAGCAAAGATCTGGTGGTGAATCATTAACACGCTCATCAGGCCACAAACCAAGTCTCAGCTTCGTGCGGTGCTCGGAGTTCTCAGGATAGCCTCAGACACGAGCTTTCGAGACGGTACAGGCGCTATTAACAAGCGCACAGGTGTTGCGCGCCCCAAACACGACCAGCCGTTCACGCTAGAGAGGGACAGCTCGGAAACGATCATAGGAGCGGTGCTGACACAGAGATTCGAAGACGGCGTTCATCCCAACGTTCTGTGTGTCTCGACGGTTGACGCCGGAGCAGCGAAGCTACGCAACGATCGAAAAGGAGCGCCTTGCTGTGCACTGGTCAGTCAAGGCTACCTAAAAGGTCTTTTCTCCATCATCGGATCCAAACGTAAGCCCCTGCAACACCTACGGCTGGATAACGCTAACTCAAGACTGCAGCGGTGGGCGTCCCACCTGTCCGGCTTCGACTAAGAGATCTACTACCAATCGGACGACGACACGCAAAGTTTGACTGAAGTAGAGTTATGAGTTGCAAGTTTTCCTGTTTTTTATATTTGTTTTGGTTATTGTAGGTGCCGGCTTCTTGGGGCTTTCTTCCAATACCTAGCTTCTATTTTGTAAGATTAAAAAAAACTTTTAAGTGTTGTTATGGGGCTTAACGCCGCTGACTGCTTGGAACTCGGAGTCTCTCCGAATCTTCTTATCCGTTACTTGAAAAAATACGCTACTATTAACTTTCCATGCTGCCAATTTTGTATTTCAGCCCAACTGAAGTTTGCTGCGTGCTACCAAAGCTCTACGGCAGCTGGAGGCGTGTGCGAGAGAGCCTTCGATGGAAGAACCAACCAGAACTATGGCGCAGGCTCGTGCACGCACACAAATGCCGAGAAAGGCTTTTGGCAAGCCGCCATAAAGGGCTTCGCTCGAGTGCGCTTTGTTCGAATCTACAACAGGCTCGACTGCTGCTCAGACAAACTCAACAGCTTCTCTATCTTTCTCGATGGTCAAGAATGCGAGCAGTCCTACAGTTCGAGAAAGTCATTTTCAGTGAAGACCTTCAGGTGTAACAAAGTCGGTCAGATGCTGTTAAATCGACTAACTCTTCAAAAAACCGAAAAATAATTAAGTAGGCGAAAATCGGATGTTTGTAGCCTTTCAATACCTCTGCGTTCTCGCGCAGGCAAACAAAACAAACAACCACTTAGCAAAAAGCACGCTTACCAAAATCACGCCCTTTTTAATTAATATTTAACATGGGGGTGAGGTTAGCAGAGAGAGAGGGGGGTTGGCTCATGTACATTAAATAAAGAAAAAATACATGTACGATTAAATTAGCAAAACCCCCAAAAATACGAGCTCGTATAACAAAATATAAACCTCCAGAACATTCCCCCCTTCCTGATTGGGGCCAATCAGCAAAAAAAGCAGAAAAAAATCGCCTCCCAGAAACTTAGGTACAATTAATTGAAACGGTTGCAAGCATAATTCGAAAAAACAGTAAACTCCTGTAAACAAAAAAATAAATCGCGCGAAATCAGAAATTAACATTAAGAACGCATGCAATGTGAAGTGTCAATTGGGATCAAAAGATAGTGTGCCAAATATAAACCTTTGCAATCGCTAGCCAACACAAAAAATCTCTGCTAAGAAACGAACACAAACGAACTCAAAGATGCTCAAACGATAATTAGTGAAATAACACGGGATGAAAAATGTCTTGAAAACTTAAATAATCCCTCTTCATCAGTTGGCTGCAGTTGGCTGTAAACATATGAAAAATATCAAAGCACAAAAACTGCCAAAAGAACTCGCATTCAAGCAAGCAACAGGTCTTTTTACTCAGAATAAAAAAACACAAAATACGCAAAAATAAGCAATCCATCACCACTTCAGCTATTAGGAGCAAAAAACGGCAAATAATGACACGAAAAAGATAAATAATTCCAAACACCATAAACTAGCCGTCAAAAAACTACATATTTGAAAAGTTTTGTTTAGCAATAAGTCAACAGTCACTATTCACCTCGCTGCAGCAGACACAACTTCGTCACGGGTCGCAGCACTGTCCCACCGCCAGTCCGCACCTTGGCCACGCGCACATGGCCGTCTCGTCCAGGAAATACCTCGAGAACTCGCCCGAGCGGCCAGTGTCCTCGAGGTGCATCCGCTCGTAGCGCCAAGACGATGTCGCCGACGGCGAGATCCGGCTGCTCCTTGACCCACTTCGATTTGGCATTGAGTCTTGGCACCCACTCACGCAGCCATCGGTGCCAGAAGTGCCGCACCAGCTCTTGGACACGTCGCCACCGCCGGCGCGGGTCGCGGCTGACCTCGGTCGAGACTTCCGTAGCAAAGTCACCACCCAGCTGTCCATGCAAGAAATGGTTTGGCGTCAACGGCGTGTCGTCCTTTGGGCTTGCGGTTTGGTATGTCAACGGCCTGGAATTGATGAGCGCTTCCGCACCAGTGAAGGCGGAATGCAGCTCTTCGTCGGTGATGTCAGCGTTGCTAAGGATGGCGCGCACAGCTCGCTTAGCGGCGCGAACCATAACTTCGTGGGCGCCGCCGAAATGGGGCGCCGACGGAGGCTGGAAGCGCCACTTGATGCCGCGCTCAGCTGCCGCTCTCTGGATTTTGTTCTGCTGCTCGTTTTCGAATTCTCGTAGTTCTCGCTCGCCTTTGACAAAGTTGCCGCCGTTATCGGAGTAAACTTCGAGTGGCCGGCCTCTACGGTTGATCATGCGCGCGAAAGCATTCAGAAATGAGTCAGAATCCAAGCTGTACGCCATTTCCAGGTGCACGGCTCTCGTCTCCAAACAGGTGAACAGGGCCAAATACCTCTTCGTTCGCCGTCTTCCGCGCCCTTGTACCGTTTCAAACGGACCACCGAAGTCGACTGCCACAAAGCTGAACGCTCGGAGAGAGTTCTTCAGCCTGACCTCTGGCAGCGGCGCCATCTGCTGCACCTCCGGTCCTGCTTTTTGCCTTCTGCATCGCGCGCACTCCTTCTCCCATTCTCGAATGGCTTCGCGCCCACCGACTACCCAAAACTTCGTCGACATCGCTGCCAGCGTCTGGTTTGTTCCGCCATGTCCTTGATCTTCGTGATAGTGCTTCACCAACAACTTCGTGACCCAACTTCGCCTCGGCAGAATGACCGGATGCTTGGACTGATATGACAGATTCTGGTCGAACTTCAGTCTTCCGTCCACTCGCAGCAGTCCGTCCTCATCAAGAAATGGTTGGAGACAGCGGAGCTGACTGCTGGAGGAGACTAGCCTTCCCCTACGCACCTGCTGAACTTCTGCTTTGAAAGCTTCTTCCTGAGCCACGCGTAGGATTCGATCCTCAGCTTCTTGCAGCTCCTCGACTTCCAGGTCACCAAGTCGTCTCTCATCTCGCGGAAGTCGGCAATTACTGATGAAGCGCTGAACCCATGCTGTCACGCTACGCAGCCTGCGGTAGCTCGAAAATCGCTCTGGATTCAAACGCCAATCGTTGTCTGTGGTGTCGTTCGACAACAGAGTTACGGCCGCCGATTTACTACTCTTGCTCGCCTCTCGCCGAACTTCTTGATCTCCGTCAACCGATGTCGGAACTAGCCTTGCCGGCCAGCCATCCTCATCTAGCAGCAGAAACTCTGGTCCCGCGCTCCAGACCGCTGATTGGCAAAGGTCCTTGGCGCTACAGCCTCGCGATACGGCATCAGCGGGGTTCAGATCGGTCGGCACGTGACGCCACTGACAAGTCTTCACCGCCTCCTGAATGAACGCAACACGATTTGCTACGAACGGCTTGAAAATTCTACTGCGACCTCGAAGCCACCAGAGCACATTTGCACTGTCACTCCAGAACACAGACTCTCTCAGGTCTAAATCGAGCGCATCTGCCACCGTCTGGGCGAGTCGCACGCCAAGCACCGCCGCCATGAGCTCGAGTCTGGGGATGCTGCATGCTGCCAATGGAGCTACACGTGCTTTTGCGGCTACAAGACGAGCACAGATTTTGTCCAGGCTTGTGGCGCTCCTGAGATAGATTACCGCGCCGTAAGCCACCTGAGATGCATCCACAAAGACGTGTAGCACTGCCTTTTTGGTAGGATCAGGCCATAGACATCGTGGAATTTTCAGCATGCTCAACTCTTCAATCTCCGCTGCCCATTGCGTAGCCTTCGCGGCAACTTGCTGGTCCAAGGGCTCATCCCAATCCGCTCCATTCTGCCAAATCTCCTGCAGAAGAATTCGCCCGCGAATTGTAAATGGACTCAGAAACCCGCATGGGTCGAACACCATCGCAACGCGCTTGAGCAGCTGTCGTTTCGACTCAACGGACACTTCCTTCGCACCTGCATTTCCCGTGATCGCGAGCATATCATCATTGGCTGTCCAAGTCACTCCCAACGCCTTCGACGTCGCCATTTCTCCACGAAGCACGTGCTGCGCTTTCACCGCTCGATCCTCCGGAGCTACTGTCTCCAACACCTCAGACGCGTTCGACATCCATTTTCTCGCACGCATGCCGGCTTTTTCCCACAGAGCTGTCAGTTCGCGGCGCAACTGGATAGCTTCATGGACGCTGTTCACCGAGTCCAAACTGTCGTCCATGTAGGTCGACTTCAGAATGGTTTCTGACGCTCTTACCCCTAGGCTACAACCTCTTTCGCGGTTCAGCTCAGCTACATCAGGAACTTCCTCGATCGCCCACAACCTTCGAACCTGACTGTCGACCTGATCTTGACACTCGTGGCAGAGGAACGATTCCCCGCTCTTGCTGCTTCCCTCATCCGAACCTAACTGCCCGATGCAGGTCCATCCAATAGGAGTCAGTCGAGCTATTGGTTCCCCTGGCATTCCACAGACTTCTTTGCAAGCCAGATGCATCTCGGCATTGTCGACACCGATAAGCATGTCAACCGTCTTCCGGCTTGATGTTGACTCAAACGGAATGCCTCTCAGATGCGCCCAGTGCTCCGCCAGTTGACTCCAATCAACTGCCTTCATTCCGCCGGTTACTTTCTCCGCTGTGAAAGCAACAATTTTTGTCTCAAACGCTGCATCGACACTCCGGACTGTCACCTCTACAGGCGCTGTTTCAAACGACTCGACTCCTCCGTTGAGCACCTTAACGTTTATGCGCTGAAGTTTACCTTCGAGTCCCAGCTCTGCTGCTACGTCCGCATTGAGGTACGTGCGCGTACTTGCATCATCAAGCAACGCGTTGATCCGAACTTGGCGCTCACCAGCCACCAATATCACCGGCACCGTCCTCAACGCAGTTTCCTTTACGACTTCGGCCAGCATAGTGCACTCCTTCTTCGTCGCCGCTGATATGTCCTCCGCGGGTTTTCGTGCCTCTCCTTCGCCGCCTCTCGTCACTGCAGCTGCTGGTTTCGGCTCCCGCTTCTGGTGAAGCATTCGATGGTGTTTTCCCTGGCAACCATCTACGCCACAGGTTCTAGACCGCCGACAAGCTAAACCAGAGTGATTGACGCCGAGACAATGAAAGCACAGCTTCTTCTCACGAGCAACGGCCCATCGCTTCACTACATCCATCTCCGCAAACTTCGGGCACTCCCAGGCGCCATGGCTTCCTTCACAGACACGGCAGTTTTTCTTGCGCTGCTCATCGGCTCTCGTTGACTCCGCGACAGCGCCAAAATGCGTTCGAGCTGTTTCCGTGCGCTGCATCCCGCTGAATTTCTTACTTTGCTCCATCTTCCCTGCTCCTGGCCCATTCTGTGCCGCAACTCCATGCACTGCCTCCATAGCAACCGTCTGATACTCAGCCTCCCGCAGCAGCCATTGATGAAGAGCGCTGAGCGTGTCATTTCTGCCATTCTCCCCGACCCATCGGTGATACCGTGCCAGGGTGTCAGTCGGCAATTTCTTTTGCACGCGAAGATGAAGCAATCCATTGCTGTCTAGTTCAGCTTCACGACCCGCCTCCATCAGATTGATAACCGCTACATCCACCAGATCAGCCAGCTTCTTCAACTGAGGCGCACTCTCCGTCACAATGGGCCGAAAACGGTCCAGGTCCTCCAACACTAGCACCAGCCGGCGCCTCTCTCCTCCATATTCTCTCTCCAACCTATCCAGAGCCGCCTTGTACGCAAATTCAGAATGACCTAGGTTGGCTATTAGCTTTAGCGCATCGCCCTGCAGACACTGCCTCAGTTGCAATAGCTTGTACACTCGAGAGGAGGGTGCAGCATCTACACACGCGTAAAAGGCCGCCTTCCACCCTTCGTATTGACGCTTATCACCTGAGAAACTGGGAATCGCCACCCGCTGCAATTGCCGCCACATGTCCAAACTGACCTGCCTCTCCGCTTCTTCTCTCACCCTCTGTGTACACTCCTGCTGAACGATTGGCTCTCTGAGTTGCCACTGTACACTGGCTGACTGTGAGGTGGCTGGCCTGGGTGCAGGGTTTAGTTTTATCGATCGCTCGCCTGACCCCCCTTCGTGGGCAGTCCAATCAGCTTTTTCACTCCTGTCTGGCGCAGCGCTTACACCCACCTCAGCCCCAATCGACTGTTCAGCCAAACCTGAACCTGGGCTAGCCCTTTCACACGGGCTCTCTGCCTTAGTGCTGCCAGTAACAATTTTCAGTCGCCTCAGTTCGTCTGCCAACTGCTCGTGCCGTTGTTGATAGTCTCTCTCTAGCTCTCTCTGCACCTCTTCCAACTCCAGCGCTCTGTGCTCTGCGGCTTGCACTTTTCGCTGCTCTTCCTCACGCCTCTGCTGTTCTTCAGACTCCGCCAAGCGATCCTGTTCCTCCCTCTCAGCTGCTTCACTTCTGCTACGATCTTTCCAGAACTCGGTCATCAGACCCACAGTCTCACCGTAGTCCTTTTCAGCATTCTCTAGCTCCTTGATCGTTTGGCGACGCAGTGGCAGGTCGTTTCCGGCGAGCTCCAGCAGCTTCTCCAGCTCAGTTGTCACAGCCTCGAACAGCTTCTCCATGAGAGTCGCTTGCTGTTGTACTTCGGCACCGTCTTGACCACCAGCAGCGAGTTGTTGCACCAGCCGGTTTCTTCCTTTGGTGAATGCGGCCTTGGCCCTCGTCTTGGCGGCCTTCGCGTCCATCAGCTTGCGTTCTTCCTCGTCAGCCGGCGGGTAGTTCGACTCGAATTCTTCTCCGTCCTTTTGCATTTTCCAACCACGCTCTGCTACCAGTTGTTAAATCGACTAACTCTTCAAAAAACCGAAAAATAATTAAGTAGGCGAAAATCGGATGTTTGTAGCCTTTCAATACCTCTGCGTTCTCGCGCAGGCAAACAAAACAAACAACCACTTAGCAAAAAGCACGCTTACCAAAATCACGCCCTTTTTAATTAATATTTAACATGGGGGTGAGGTTAGCAGAGAGAGAGGGGGGTTGGCTCATGTACATTAAATAAAGAAAAAATACATGTACGATTAAATTAGCAAAACCCCCAAAAATACGAGCTCGTATAACAAAATATAAACCTCCAGAACAGATGCTGGTAATCAAGAACCGAATCAACACTCCGCTGACTGTTTGCGAAGTGCAGATCTTCGGAAATTACCTTTCAGGAAATCCTTATGGCGGTACGAGAAGGCTTTAGTCAATAGAAACATTTTACGGGAATCGCATAGAACTAAATAGTTAAACACATTTCTCTGATTTCAGCGAGGCTCCCAATGTTGCAATGCCAACAGTCTTCAACCGCTGCTGGAGGCGTCTGCAGTCGAGCCATCGACAACAACGATCACCAACTCTATGGCCACAAGTCCTGCACTCACACCAAAAACGAGAAGGGCTGGTGGCAGGCGAGAACCAAGTCGCTGTCTCACATTCGGACGGTTCGAATCTTCAACCGAATGGACTGTTGCTCAGAACGACTGAACAACTTCGTAATCATGGTCGACGGGCATGAATGCGCGTCGTACAAGTCCAACAGTTTCTTCTCAATTCGCGCTTTCAAATGCAACAGGATCGGTCAAGTTGTGACCGTGAAGAACCGTAAAACGTCACCACTGACTCTCTGCGAAGTGCAGGTGTATGGAAAGGAAGTCAAACTGCGAACTCCAAAGAGTAAGACTATTTGTCAATATGTATTTTTATCCATTTCGATGCGTAATACGGTGCTTGAGTAACAACTATTTCCTTTTATTTTTAGACCGTCTTCCTCTCGTGTCGTGCTCTCAAAGTTCTACAGCAGTCAAGGGTGTTTGTCAAAGAGCATTCGATGGTAACACCAATCCTAACTGGCATTTAAATAGCTGCACCCACACAAAATCTGAGCTGGGCTGGTGGCAAGCGACTCTCAAGGAGCGATCACTCGTCAGGAAGATTCGAATCTACAACCGACTCGACTGCTGCTCAGAGAGACTCAACGACTTTTCAATCACAGTCGACGGTCAAGAGTGCGCCTCGTTCAAGTCGAGCGGCTTCTTCTCTGTGAAGACGTTCCAGTGCAATAAGGTCGGCCAGCAGATTCGCATCAACAATCGCAAGCGCTCACCCTTGACTCTATGCGAAGTTCAAGTCTTTGGGGAAAAGAAGAAGAGTACCATTAAAGCTGGACGTAAGTGCTTTTATGTTTTAACTTGAATGTAATTTTTTTTCAATCGATTATTGATTAATTCAATTAATCGTGGGTGTATTCTTATTCAGTAATACTACGCTGATAATCTTTTAACGATTGCTTTTGCAGTGAAAGTTTTGGTGTAGTGGTTAATAAATTTTAAAACAAGAAGATAGATGATATATCGCGCAGCACAAGATAGTTGCTTCTTTTTAAAATCAATGCAATGGCTTTTTTGTGTGCGTAATTTCCAGACTTTGTCGGCTGCTTTTTTGAGAGCAATCATTGGCCCGATTTCGCTTCACTTGCGTCGACGAGCAATGACATGAACCGTCAGAAGTGCAACTGTCTCTGTTCGAAACGTGGCACGTCGGTGTTCGCCTTGCGGGAGGGCAACCAGTGCCGCTGTGGCGACAACTACGGCAACAATGGCGAGGCCGAGCGTTCCGATTGTCGATTGCCCTGCGCCGGCGATTCCAATCAAATCTGCGGCGGTCGGATGATTAATGCCGTGTTTGAAGTCGATAAAAACCATTGCTGAGAGCGTATCAAATTGAGTGGCTACCTTATCTCAGCTATTAAACAACAATGTTGGTGGTGGATAAATAAGGTAAAAAAACGTGTTTGATTCGCTACGATTCGATTACAAACCACATCAAATACAAAACACATCAAAATCGTTTCTGGTTAAACTTAAAAAATATATTAGAGATTTAATCTGGTTACTACTCGTACCTATAAACTGATAACCAAGGAGCATTAAAAGTCACGTTTCGATAAGACCGTTACTTTAGTGGTCCATGTTGATTGGTGTCTCAATTTTTTAATCCAAATGATCCAATGACTTTAGTGAGAATAACGCCCCGATGAATCCGAACTTAAATGTTAATGAATGTTGAAGAGTTTAAGAGTGGTGATCAGTCACTAATAAAAAACTCCGACTTCTAGACACTGGGTAACTAGGCATGTGCAAAATCAAATAACTCTTACTGGAGTAGCTCTTTTAGTAGCTTCTTGACTTCTTGGTTCGGCGGCGGTGAGGTGTTGTCTCTGTGAGTCGTTGACTTTATCTGGGTCAACCAAAAGCGAGAGCGAGGCAGAATTTCTTGAAGGTCCTCGAGCTCGGAATTAACAATGGCACGTGCGCTCTAATGAACATTTGAATTCTCTAGGTTTCTGTAATAGGTCCTCCTGAAGGGCGTCTTCTTCGCTACGCCCGAAGCGTAACGGATAACTCAAATCAAATCAATAAATCCTCTAGGAATATATCCTAGGAAACAAGGAGGCCTTTCTCAAATGTATCGACAATAAACGGCTCTCATAAACTCAATTAATCAACTTATTAAGTCTAACAATCAAAGAACTGAATCCGGTAAACGCTTACCAATTGGACAAGTGTGGTCCCTCAGAGATTGGTCTCCGTTGGAAACCGGTTGTTGGTTAGAAAACGGTTCCTTGATCAAACAGCCGTTGGTCCCACGTAGGGTTCTGAATCACTCTGTTTGTCCATGGGCCCGTTTTATAAAGCTTGCGTATCCTTAAGTTGGAACTTACGTTTGCGCCGTGTCGTAAAATGTTCGGTGAAACAATCGTATCTTAAGACCGTTCTTAGATTTAAGAAGCTTCTTAAGTCATCGCGCAAGCGTAAATTTGCGTTTGGTGAAACTTTCGTAGGTCACTTCGGCTTCTTAAGTTCCGCCGTAAATCTAAGACAGGTCGGACCTGTCGTAAGTCACTCTTTAGTTGTGAAAATGCACAGCGCCGACTTCATTCAGTCAAGAAATTCGCATTTTACTGTATATTTGAGTAAGTTTAAAGACTGAAAAAATCAAACAATAGCGAAAATTGTTAATTTAAAATTTGAGTAGCAAGAAACACTAATTTTGCTTAAGTGAGTCACGGTGGGAGTAGCTCCATGATCCGCTGCCTTTCTGCTCGACCAGCAGCGGTGTCTTCAGCCAGTGCGGCTTCATTTTCAGCAGTTGCTTCCATGGCTAGCGGCTGATGTTCAGGTGGAATTGGAATGGCTCTGGCCACGGCGAAATTGTGGAGCACGCAGCATGCAACAATGATGTTGCACACTTTACTCGGATTGAATTGTAAAGCTCCTCCGCTGTGATCGAGGCATCGAAATCTCGCTTTCAAAACACCAAAAGCCCTCTCGATTATTACGCGCGTTTTGCTTAGTCGCCGGTTGAAATTTTGCTCGGAATTTGTTTGTGGATCCCTAAATGGCGTCATCAGAAACGGTCGGAGTGGGTAGCCCGCATCTCCAACCAAGAAGCCAGCGACCTTCCCATCCGCGAGGAGATCGTTCAGTGCAGATTGTTGAAAAATGAAGGGGTCGTGGCTACTTCCAGGCCAACGTGCGACAACGTTTGTAAATGCGAGATTGGCACTACATACGGCCTGAACATTAATCGAGTGAAATCCTTTTCGATTAATGAAGATTCCACCGTCATCGGTAGGGCGCCGGATGCGGATGTGCGTGCAGTCTATGGCTCCGAGCACCTGAGGCATTCCGGCAATTTCAAAAAATGCACGTGCTGATGCTGCTGCTGCTTGCTAATTGCTTGGAAACGAAATGCGAATGGGTGCCATGTCCTGAAGCAGCGGGCAAACTTCAGTCACAACTCCGGACACCGTGACGCAGCTACAGTTGAAAACGTCCCCAATGATTTTGAGAAAGCTGCCTGTTGCAAAAAATCGGAGGGCAAGGCAAACCTGCAGTTCGACGGAAATAGCTCTGTTGCGACGCGTCTGACGTTGTAGTTGCGGCCGCAGCAACTCAATGAGCTCCAGCAAAGGTTGACGTGGCAGCCGGTACCGCTCGAAAATTTCCCGATCACTGAAGTCGAGAGGGTCAAGTCTGTCTCGAAACCTTCTCTCAGTTCTCAAAGCATGCTGAGCGAATAATGCGATGTCCAAAAATTCATTCTCGGATCTGACTTTGGCAATTGCAAGTGAGTTAGCAATCCGATGGGGAATTTCAGCGCTAAGTCCTTGAAACATAAGTTGCTTCAAATAGATAATTAGATAATAGATTTTATTGGTTAATTAAGTAAGTTTTAAGAGGGCCCGGGGCCGGTGTCAAACCACTCTAATTATCCTTAACTTTATGTCCCCTATACTGTGACTGGCTGACCGTCTTATCAGGCCGACCTGATAATTGCTCCTCAAATATACGTTCGCATCACATAATTGATCTTGCCGTCGAAGGGTTGCAAACAGCCTTGACCAATCGATATTTAAGTAGAGTGGCAATTACGCTCGTATAGCTCGTATAACAGCATAAAGAGAAGCTGATACGGGCGAAAGTGCCAAATAATTGGAATGCAATGAATTCTAACGCAGCACAAAAACGCGCGGCGAACTGGTCAACGGCGGAACTGGAGACGCTGCAAGAAGCAACGACCGAACGGAAAAGTTACCTGGAGAGCCCCTCAAATACTGTCGAAGCGAATTTTCGAAAAAAACGTGGATGGCAGCAAATTGCCGATATCTTGAATGCAGTCGTGGACAAGGACGTTCTGGAGAGAACTGCCGAAAGCGGTGGTCCGACTTCAAGAGTCAATTGAAGAACAAAGTAGCCAGCATCCGCAAAGAGCAAGCTAAGACAGGAGGCGGTCCATCGCAGGCCCCACAGCTGTCGAATTTAGAGGAGAAGGCGGCGCAGTCCATCCGTAAACAGGTCGTGGAAGGCGTGCCACGTGGTGTTGACACGCTGCAGCTGCCTAAATCCAATAGTGCAGCATCAAGCTCGGCGGCCAAGTACATTGTACGCTCGTACATTGATATCGCAAGTGCGCCTGCTGATGAATTTTCCGAAGCAGTTGGCAGAGGCGCATCGCCTGAGTACGAGACAGCTGACGACGAAAAAAGTGGAGTCTGTTGCTAACCCCGCTGCCAAGAACACGAAGCGTCAGCGAAAGCAGAGCAAACTTGGGCTGATCGAAAGCTTAGAAATAAAACGTCTTCGGGTGGAGGAAGCTCGATTGGAAGTTGAAAACGACAGATTGTTTCTCGAGAGAGAGAGAGGCTGAAGATCGAGACTGACGATAAAAAAGAAAAATCGAGGCAATGAGAGCAGTCAGCAGCTTAATTTTAATGACATGTGATGTGTCAAAATGGCACTAGGAACGTAATTAAGGAATTCGCTAGGCCTTATTTGTATATGCGAATGAATAAGGCACCCTTGTTTGAATGTTTTTTAATGTGCCTAAATACAACAATGGAATCGACCTGTGACAAAATGGTCATAGCTCATATTGATTGTAATGGTAATGGATAAATGAGCATGATTATTTCTTACTTTAATTTAAGATTGCATCGTGTGTTTTTTACAAGCTAAGTTCCAATTACGGTAAAATCAGTTTCAAAAAGACCACTGGCAGAGGAAAAAGTCAGGCATGAATTCTTAAGTTTGATCGCAGCTACTGCGTAAGTTACGACGCATCTGCGAAAGTTTCACCGAACGCACTTAAGAACATTCTGAGACGGTTCTCAACTCTCGTGCGTAAGTTCGATCGTACGATGGAACTTACGAAAGTTTTATAGAACGGGCCCATGGGGCCCATGACTCTAGGTTACAGATTAAAATAGATTTTTCTCTACTTATTACTTTAAGTAGCACATTACGCTATGGTTTAGTATGAGTCTCTGAAACGTCACTGGCAAATAGGTATTTTAACATTACACCGACAGATAGCGACAATGTGTCCTAAGACTGACTCTTAAGTTTCAACTTTAGCTCGAACTTATGATTCAGTCACAGGTGTGTTTAAAAACCTTTATGACGGACTTATAACTTCGATCCTATCTAAGATCGAACCTAATGACTTAGGGAAAGGCTGACATACTCGATTTCACTCCTTTCTGCCCTAGTCTTTTATATTAAAGTACGAGCTAAGTATCCGCGCAGATAGCCTTAGTCCGAATTTTGCTAGCGAGAGTTCGAGGAGCTATTTGAGCCAGAAAGTCCAACATTGAGAGAGAAGCATAGAGATTCTAGGCGCATCAGATAATGATTAATTTAAGAAAATTACATATACATGTAGCTGATGCATACCAAAGTTTTAGACGTTTGTATAATTCATTGATCCGCAAACTCCGGACCACAGACCACATGCAGCCCGTGATACCTCTCTATCCTGCCCTCGGGTCCTTTGAAACTTCACCATAGCAATCCGGCCTGCTTAAAGTTTCTTCTTTTCTTAACTGTCTTCTCTCGAATAATCTCTTCTCTTTCTCTCTTCTTCTCTCCCTTCTCTCCTCTCTTTTCTCTCCTCTTCATTCTCTCCTTTCCTGACAAACGAGGGAATGTCCAAAATACAATCACTTTGAGAATATTGAGAAAGAATTACAACTTGCAGTTAGTTTTGAATGTGACTCTTTGTATATAGCTGAAACTACTATAGCGATTGAGTCATCCTCTGCTTTTATCCTCTCTCACTCACTCACTTGTTGTCTCAGAAAAAGACTAAAATCGATCAGCTACATCTCTAATACTTTTTATAAAGCCAACAGAGTCCACATCCTTAGCACGGAACCCGCACTGAGTAGCTAGTGAGCCTCAAAACTGCTTCTTCATTGCGCTTTGTACGCTAGTATTTTCTATGCGAATTTCCCGAACTGCCGCTAAACTGCCGCCGAACTGGACGCTGCACTGCCGCACTCTCAAGGCCGCCCGGCGGAGAGGGGCTCTGGCAAAGCTAGCGATCGACCTAAGCTGTGATATCATCGCACTGCACGAGGTGTCTATCAAGGCTGATCCGGGGCTTCACTGTGAGGATCTGGGCGCCGGATGGACCCTCCACAACACATCGGCGGACCAACAAGGCCGTGGAGGAGTTGGAGTTGTTTGAGTTGAAGTTGGCTTCGAGGCCGGAACGCTCGCCTATTCTGCACGTATGCGCCACCTGCCACCCGTCCTGATGAGGCTCAAGACTTCTTCGAGCAGCTGTCGGTACAGATGGGGCAGCGGCGCAGCGTGACACAGGGATCGTCCTCGGAGACCTAAACGCGGTTTTTCGTAGGTCCGAGCGGTCACTGTTCGTCACACTGCGTGGGAACAGAAACACCGGAGCGCTGGGGACTTCCTAGAGACTTCCTAGATAGGCAGAAGATGGTGTCGGCCAACTCCCGCTTCCGCAAGCCACCTTTTGTTGGCTGCAAGTCTTTTTTAAATGCGCTTTGTAAAAAAAGCTGTTGATAGCTTTGTCCAAAAGTTATTTCGAATAAAAGCTTACTAAAACTTATACAGTAGTAGAGATATCGATCCTATGGGTGCTTTGATAAGTTCAATAAGCATAATTAATTGAATGTTTAGAAAGTGTGACGAAAGTACACGATCTACATACGCACGTTAAGGTGCGACAGAAATGCGTGCGGAAAGGCTATAATAGATCAAGGAAATCTAGGAAGACAAGATTACTTAAAATAGTGAACTTTAAACTGATTTTTTTTACAAGTTATTCCCTTTACGTCCTAATGATTTGTTCGTTGCTCAATCCAAGTGACAAATTTTTCATGCTCTTCCTCTCTATTTCTGGGGGTCCTTAAGTTGTCAGCAGAATCGTTGGAAGCCTTTTGAGTGTCTCTGCTGGACTCTGCTTTTTCTGGCTTCCATTGGTCTTCCTTTGAGTTCTCATCTGGCTTCTTAGTTGTGTCCTCAGCTGGTTTCCTAGTTGTGTCCTCAGCTGGTTTCCTAGTTGTGTCCTCAGCTGGTTTCTTTGTTGTGTCCTCAGCTGGTTTCTCAGTTGTGTCCTCAGCTGGTCTCCTAGTTGTGTCCTCAGCTGGTTTCTCAGTTGTGTCCTCAGCTGGTCTCCTAGTTGTGTCCTCAGCTGGTCTCCTAGTTGTGTCCTCAGCTGGTTTCTCAGTTGTGTCCTCAGCTGGTCTCCTAGTTGTGTCCTCAGCTGGTTTCTCAGTTGTGTCCTCAGCTGGTCTCCTAGTTGTGTCCTCAGCTGGTTTCTCAGTTGTGTGCTCAGCTGGTCTCCTAGTTGAGTCCTCAGCTGGTTTCCTAGTTGTGTCCTCAGCTGGTTTCCTAGTTGTGTCCTCAGCTGGTTTCCTTGTTGTGTCCTCAGCTGGTTTCTCAGTTGTGTCCTCCGCAAGATTCTCAGGTGTGTCCTCAGCTGGAGGATGTAACGTGGAGGCGCTGCATGCAGACTGCGAAGGCCTGGTAGCCGGTTCGTCAGTCCGAGCGGATGTCTCCCTAGGTAAGAGTTTCAGCAGTGATTTTTGGGCGGCCCAGTCGCGTAGAAAGTCGAGTGTCTCTACGCCAGCAGCAGCTTCCTGGTGTCCTGACCGCTGTCCAGGTGCTCATACAGTTGGCTCGACAACCATCAACAACAGTTGACAAGCATGAGATTAGTCATGAGCGACAAGCATGAGATTAGTCTATGAGCATCAAGTATGAGATTAGTCTATGAGCATCAAGCATGAGATTAGTCTATGAGCGACAAGCATGAGATTAGTCTATGAGCGACAAGCATGAGATTAGTCTATGAGCATCAAGCATGAGATTAGTCTATGAGCATCAAGTATGAGATTAGTCTATGAGCATCAAGTATGAGATTAGTCTATGAGCATCAAGTATGAGATTAGTCTATGAGCAGCAAGTATGAGATTAGTCTATGAGCATCAAGTATGAGAATAGTCTATGAGCAGCAAGTATGAGATTAATCTATGAGCATCAAGTATGAGATTAGTCTATGAGCATCAAGTATGAGATTAGTCTATGAGCGACAAGCATGAGATTAGTCTATGAGCATCAAGTATGAGATTAGTCTATGAGCAGCAAGTATGAGATTAGTCTATGAGCATCAAGTATGAGATTAGTCTATGAGCATCAAGTATGAGATTAGTCTATGAGCATCAAGTATGAGATTTGTCTATGAGCGACAAGCATGAGATTAGTCTATGAGCGACAAGCATGAGATTAGTCTATGAGCGACAAGCATGAGATTAGTCTATGAGCGACAAGCATGAGATTAGTCTATGAGCATCAAGTATGAGATTTGTCTATGAGCATCAAGTATGAGATTAGTCTATGAGCATCAAGTATGAGATTAGTCTATGAGCATCAAGTATGAGGTTTGTCTATGAGCGACAAGCATGAGATTAGTCTATGAGCAGCAAGTATGAGATTAGTCTATGAGGAACTAGTACTTGTGGGCTCGTACATGGTGTAAATAATAATATAATACAAACGATGCCACAACGAAGTATTGTGTCGCTCAGTGTATATATCTTGTGCTTTTATTATCAAAAAGTTGGCATTTAACGATATGATGAAACAACTACAACGACTTTGAGACTTGCTCATTTTTGTTTAACTACAGAAAAAAGATGACAACTGATAATAGATGATCGCTACATGGACTTAAAGTTTTAAGCCTCGTATTAATGGCTTATATTCTGTTAAAGATGAGGCTTTATGTATAAGTTGAAACTTCATTAAGTTTGCTTGGCAAGCTTCGGTTTTCTACATCACGCGAATGATGAGCCGAGCGCAGCCCTGGGACCGACCGGTGGCGTCCTTCAGACCGTAGTTGATCAGGTAGGTGCTCTGGAGCCAGGTATAAGAGGTTCGAGACATTTTAATTACCAAAATATAAGGGAGAGGAGAGAAGGGAGAGGACAGAAGGGAGAGGAGAGAAGGGAGAGGAGAGAAGGGAGAGGAGAGAAGGGAGAGGAGAGAATGGAGAGGAGAGAAGGAAGCGAAAAGAGAGCTGAGAAGAGACAAAAGCTTTTTGCTGGCCGGTTCGCTATTAGGAAGTTGAGGGCGGGCCGCATGAGGTTACTGGCTGGAGTTTACCAACCCCTGCCCTACAGCAATAATTAGGTATTGCTCCTGTGAGACTCAGTTGCTTAAAAACTCTGCTAGTAGGAAAATGAAGCAAAGCAAAGACACGTCGGTAGAAGATCATTTACCGGCGGGAAGAACGGCTCGATGAAGAGCGGGTACCGGTAGGTGTGCACCGTGTTCCTGCGCACCGGGCAGCCTCCATTCAGGTAGTCGCAGGCGTTACTATCGAAATTGTTGGTCGATAGGGGCATCGCACTGGACATGCCGCGCGATTTGCCCAGAACTGAGGCGACCAAAGTGTCGGCGTCGGATGCTGAGGTACAAATGAAGGTTGACCAGAGAAGGTTCTATGGTAGCTATTGCGTAACTACTATTACATAATAGCCTGAGGTTCTATGGTTGCTATTACGTAACTAATATATAATAGCCTGAGGTTCTATGGTTGCTATTACGTAACTATTATATAATAACCTGGGGTTCTATCGTAGCTGACTGCGTAACTATTATATAACAGCCTCTGATTCTATGCTATTGCGTAACTATTATATAATAGCCTGAGGTTCTATGGTAGCTGATTGAGTAACTATTATATACTCGTAATAGCCTCAGGTTCTATGGTAGCTGATTACGTAACAATTATATAATAGCATGAGTTTCTTAGTAGCTGTTGCTATCTTGAAAATTCGGAAGTTAATGCATTAAGTAGACAGAATGCGAAGCATATAATCTTCAGAAACAAACATGCGGTAACTTACAGCCCCTGAACTGCATCTCCACCCAATAGGACTGGCCGCGCCTGACTGGGCACAGGCGACGTCCTTCGCAGCCTTCGACGGTGAACTTGACCGTGTTCCTGCCTGCCAATTTTTGTGTGAAGGGTTAGATTTTGTTTTCATTTTTAGTATATAGGATATATTTAAGATCATTGTATTGAAATGCACTATGTACATGTATACTAGCTGAACGACGGTTAAAGCTATCATTAGCTCATAGGTCAAAGACTAAAACCAGAGCTCCTGGGTCATAGACTACAGCAGATCATAGGTCATAGCTGACTACAACCCAAGTATAGTATAGACTGTACTCAAGTGTAGACTATAGACTATACTCAATTATAGTCTATCATAGGTCATAGACTACAGCATAACATAGGTCATTGACTACAGCAGATCATAGGTCATAGACTACAGCATATCATAGGTCATAGACTACAGTATAACATAGGTCATAACCTACAGCAGATCATAGGTCATAAACTACAGCAGATCATAGGTCATCGAATACAGCAGATCATAGGTCATCGAATACAGCAGATGACCTAATCTGTAGATAATACAGCAGATGCTGTAGGTCATAGGCTACAGCAGAACATAGGTCATGGACTACAGCAGATCATAGGTCATAAACTACAGCAGATCATAGGTCATCGAATACAGCAGATGACCTAATCTGTAGATAATACAGCAGATGCTGTAGGTCATAGGCTACAGCAGAACATAGGTCATGGACTACAGCAGATCATAGGTCATAAACTACAGCAGATCATAGGTTCATAGACTACATCATATCGTAGGTCATAACCTACAGCAGATCATAGGTCATAAACTACAGCAGATCATAGGTCATCGACTACAGCAGATCATAGGTCATCGAATACAGCAGATGACCTAATCTGTAGATAATACAGCAGATGCTGTAGGTCATAGGCTACAGCAGAACATAGGTCATGGACTACAGCAGATCATAGGTCATAAACTACAGCAGATCATAAGTCATAGACTACAGCGGCTTATGGTTCATAGGCTATAGTAGCTCATAGGTCATAAAGTCTCTTACCTGTGCCGCCACAGGGCCTCCAGTTAGTGGCATCAACGCAAGCTGCCAAGCAGACCATCATAGCAAAACAGGCAATTGCCGATTGCTTCAACATTTTCGAAAGTATGGTTGAAAAAACTTGAAAAAGAAAAGTACACTTGGTGAGATTGGTGAGAGAGTTACTCCTGAACCAAAAGCTGGTAAATTGTTCTGTTTTAAGCAAAATTTAGAGAATTAAATTATTTACAGCTGCGTCAGCAGATAGATTAGCAAACTAGTATACACAGAGCTGAAATCAACGCACATGACTTTTGCCTTTGTGCGCCTTATCAAACTTGACAGTATTTGGAATCGAGACCATCAAAGACTGAAAGCAGATAAAGCTTTATAGAAATTAGCTAAATTAGATAGATAAGCGAGACTCAAAGTTAAGAATGACTTTGAGGGCAACAGAATTTGAGTCAAAAGGTCTGCAAAGCAAGTAAGTAAAATTGATAGTCACCTGCACAGCAGAAGATTGCCCAAACTGTCATTGTGTGCCCTCCGTCAGCTTGCACTCAAAGCTCGTAGAAAATGTTTTTTCATATTTTCGTCCCTCGATCTGTTCTACTTTTATTTCCTGTCTTAATTAAGGGTCAATATTTGCTTTGAATGCGTTTAAAGTTTATTGAATACATTTGAATGACGTATTAGGCATTGAAAATGCATATTTTCTAGCTTTATAGCCTTTTTAAGGTCTCCGTTTTTCGTCTTCTAAATATTGTAGCTTGCTGGGTAATGTTTGAGAGGTGAGGTGCGGTGCTCCCTGTCGCTGATAAATACTTTGCTTCTAGCGACCTTGCCTCTCTGCATTTTCTTACCTGTCTGCTCCTCTCCTCTCTCCCTCTCTCTCTTTCTCCACTCCTCCTCTCTTTCTCCTTTTCTCCCTCTCTCCTCTCTCCCTCTCTCTCCCTCTTCCCCCCCCTCTCCCTCTCTCTCCCTCTCCCTATCTCGCCCTTCCTCTTCTCCTCTCTCCCCTCTCTTTCTCTCTCCCTCTCTCTACCTCTCCCTCCCTCTCCCTCTCCCTCTCCGTTTCTCTCTCCCCCTCTCTCTCTCCCTCCCCTCTCTCTTTCTCCTTTTCTCCCTCTCTCCTCTCTCCCCTCTCTTTCTCTCTCCCTCCCTCTCCCCTCTCTCCCTCTTTCTACCTCTCCCTCCCCTCTCCCTCTCTCTCCCTCTCCGTTCCTCTCTACCTTCTCTCCCTCTCCCTTTCCCTTTCTCGTCCTTTCTCTCTTCTTTCCACCTCTCTTTTTCTCTCCCCATCTTTCCTCTCTTTCTCCCTCTTTCCCTCTCTCCTTTTCCTCCTTCACTCTTCCCCTATCTGCATGTCTATCTCCGTTTCTATTTCTCTGTTCTCAGTTATTTACTCCCTTCACTCTTCGTGCCTTGCTTTGAATGCATTATAAGTATGCCACGGACTACTTAATTGTCGTTTACGTAATTGTACTTAAGTAGTCCGTGAAGTATGCTTTTACCCATTCTCGTCTGTCTATCTTTGTCTACTGAACAACCAGTAAACGGTAAGGAAATTTAAGTTAGAATAGATAGAAAAAACATTCTGATGAGTCAAAAAAATATATTTTTCCAGTCATGCAAAACGTACCTATCTTGACACTACTTAAAATAGTAAAATACGCATAGTTAAACTATGAACCAGGGCAGTATGGACACTTGAGGCGACACATAACCAACCTAGGATCTTAAACCGCGAGAATCATCATCGATTGCTACCCTGACAACTAAAGATGTACGTCATAGCACGTTCCATCGTCCGGTTCTGTCGTAGGACACCAGCGCTTTGTGCACCATCCGACGCACGGTGGCATCTGCGTCCCTGTTGAACTCGCGAAGCACTTCGACAACTTCGTGCTCCATGTGATTCGGTGCACCGTCGCACAGAGTGTGCGCCACCTGCTGACGCACCCGGGCCTCTGGATCGTCCTTCATCTCGAGCACTCGCTGCCAGAATGCGGATAGGTCGGTTTTCACTCGGCAGGGGCACATCTCCCTGAGCGCTCGCTGCCGCACTTCCGGGCTGGGGTGCCGGGTCAGGTCAAGGACCACTTCGATGTCCTCAGTCTGGCTGGCCAAGGATAACGCCTGACGGACTGGCAGCTCGCTTGGCCGGCTGAGGAAGTTTAAAGTGCATGCAGTGTGGGGTTAAAGTGCATTCAAGCTGAGATTAAAGTGCATTCAATCTGGGATTAAAGTGCATTCAAGCTGAGATTAAAGTGCATTCAAGCTGAGATTAAAGTGCATTCAATCTGGGATTAAAGTGCATTCAAGCTGAGATTAAAGTGCATTCAAGCTGAGATTAAAGTGCATTCAATCTGAGATTAAAGTGCATTCAAGCTGAGATTAAAGTGCATTCAATCTGGGATTAAAGTGCATTCAAGCTGAAATTAAAGTGCATTCAATCTGAGATTAAAGTGCATTAAATCTGGGATTAAAGTGCATTCAATCTGGGATTAAAGTGCATTCAAGCTGAGATTAAAGTGCATTAAATCTGAGATTAAAGTGCATTAAATCAGGGATTAAAATGCATTCAATCTGGGATTAAAGTACATTCAATCTGAGATTAAAGTGCATTCAATCTGAGATTAAAGTTCATTCAATCTGAGATTAAAGTGTTTTTAATCTGTAGTTAAAGTGCATTTCATCTGGGAGTTAACTGAATTTAATCTGAGATTTAAGTACATTTTAAACTAGGAACATTTAAACTAGGAATAAAGTGAATTTAAACTAGGAATAAAATGCTTTCAATCTGATATTAAAGTTCATTCAATCTGGGATTAAAGTGCATGTTTATTGGGATTGTACTAGCTTAGTAAGACATACAATCGTAATATATGTATTTAAAGCCACCTACTATATGCTTAGACTATCTTAAATGGTACAAACTAATATAAAAACCAGCTTACACATTCTCAGGCGACGGCTCCCTCCTTTGCGCTCGTTTTAACTTCATGATTTTCACTTTATCAATAAAGCTTCAACGAATAAGTTTGCCACACGTTCAAGGCGATAGCCCTTGATAAGTTATCTGTCTGTACAGAAATGCTAGCAAAACTTAGCGTTGTCCCTCTATTATGCTTATATAAACTCACGAAAGCGATATATTTATTGCACAAGACAGTTGCAATGCAATGCAATGCAATATACATGTAACAGAAACACTAACGTTACAGCTTTTAGAGTGATTGTTGTGCAAACGAGTGCCAGTTTTTCTACAGAAGAGAGACAGAACAGCTCAGACGATTGACTGTACAGCAGACTGCACTGTGTTGAATCATATTCTAAAAATAGATTGGCTATTTTTCTAATTGTCTCGTAAGCATTCAGTGCTTCTTTATTACACTACTAGGCCAAGTAGCTAGCTGTGTATCGCCACTCTGGAGAATCAGGGGTGTCACTCTGGGGGGAATCAGGGGCGTCACTCTGGGGGGAATCAGGGGCGCCACTCTGGGAGAATCAGGGGCGCCACTCTGGGGGAATCAGGGGCGTCACTCTGGGGGAATCAGGGGCGCCACTCTGGTGGAATCAGGGGCGCCACTCAGGGGAATCAGGGGCGCCACTCTGGTGGAATCAGGGGCGCCACTCAGGGGAATCAGGGGCGCCACTCTGGGGGAATCAAGGGCACCACTCTGGTGAAATCAGGGGCGCCACTCAGGGGAATCAGGGGCGCCACTCTGGGGGAATCAGGGGCGCCACTCTGGGGGAATCAGGGGCGCCACTCTGGGGGAATCAGGGGCTCTTTTGTTCATTTATTTTTAAATACGGAAACCCTTTTTACCTAATCATATAACTACTTATATTTAGTTTCAAAATCTCTTCTGAACCTCTCCTGTGTAAGTAGCTCTATTTGCCGCTCTACAATAAGCCACTGTTAATTCTCAACCCAGTAGCTAAACACCCCAAGAAGGTGCTATGGTTACAGCATTATAGCTAATTGGTTACAGCATCATGCCATCTAACTGACAGTAAATACAGTTTTGGTCAAAGCAAGTACAACATATTACGAACATCTGCGTAGCCACGTGCAATCCCTTTCTTTCGTCTTCCTCCGTACATGTACTTCCATTCTCCCAGCCTGCTCCACTCTGTATCACCCCCAATTCCATTCCTGCTAGAAATGTGCGCCTGTTTTGTGTACCTACTAAAGGGTGCAAGTACTTAGGACACGAACTTAGAGTTTTTCTCTCTGTGAAATACATTTCTACCCCTATATTGCTCTCTCTCTCTGTGTCTCTGCAGAGGTCTCAGCAATGTAAGCTCTTCTGTTAGTTAAATACGTTCCTAATTCAGTTTAATAATTAATCAATCTTACTATAGGATTAATCGATACAATTAAGAGCTGAATAGATTATTTTTAAAAATAATTTATAACCCTCGATTCTTTCTCAAACAGCGACCTTCGTAACCAGGTAAGTCTAAAGCAAGGTCGCTTGAAGTTTTAGGGTCAAAGTTTACTGTAGATAGATCAGATAAAATAATATTGGCCTGCTGTAACCATGCTAAAATAGCTTGAAATGTATAAATTGAGATTCAGCCAGTTTTCAAAGTGCTTTTTCTCACTTTTTTTTTTAATTTGAGATTTCTCTTGGCGTTCACAGTTTGCGCCATAGAGCATAGAATTTGATTATTTACCGACCAAAATCAGTTTCTTTTGAAGTGACTTACTCCACAGGTTACTGACAGACTTTCACGGCTTACCTGAACCACAGCATCAACCAACGACATGGCTAAGGTTGAGGAGAGACAGCTTAGCACGGAAGAGTTTGTGGTGAAAGTGAAAGATTTGCCCGCTTTCAAACAACTCAAGGAGAAAGTTGATGATATTGCTAAGAAGTGAGTTTTGTTGAGTTTGAGAGTTTTATTATTAAATGCTTTTCAGTGTGTTGTTAATCTTATTGATGGATTAATTGTTTACTTGAATAATTTATTGATTAGTTGACTGATTGATTGATTGGTTTAGATTGATTGGTTGGTCAGTTGAGCTATTGATTGACTGATTGATTGCTTTATTGATTGATTGATTGATCGATTGGTTGATTGATTGCTTCATTGCTTTTTTGATTGATTGATTGATTGATTATTGATTGATTGATTGGTTGATTGATTGATTGGCTGATTGATTGCTTTATTGCTTTTTTGATTGATTGATTGATTGATTAATTAATTGATTGATTGATTGATTGATTGATTGATTGATTGGTTGATTGGTTGATTGGTTGATTGATTATTGATTGATTGATTGATTGATTGATTGATTGATTGATTGATTGATTGATTGATGATTGGTTGATTGATTGATTAGTAGAAGTCGATACAGCAGGGTTCGATTCTCTACGCGGCCAAATTCATCTGCGGCTTTTCATGCGAAAACTTGGCCTGAGGGTTATCGAGCGATTCACCACCCCTAGGGGCCAGCCCCCAAGGCCCAGAGAGTGTACATTCCTGACGATTAGAAAGTCGGCGTTGTACAATCTCCAGTGTGCTAAAGTGCTATTACAAAACCGGCCTACAAACCCCATCCATCTACAAACGCTAAATCCGCAGCGCAAGCTGGTTCCAAAAGTACGCCTGGGACAATGCCCACTTCCTGTCCGGCTGCGTCTTCTACGCGGCTGGCCTCGCCTTCCTGGCCAGCAGCGACTTTGGCCGCCTCCTGGTTGGCGGCTTCCTTGTTGGCCTCGGCCACTCGATCGTCACCGCCAAGATCATCCACCTGTCCGTCCACGGCGCCATGGGAGAGTCGGAGCTCTACAACAAATTCCTGTCCTGGTTTAGCGGCGACTTTGTCGGCCTGTTCCCAGCCGAGGCCGGCTTCGACATTCACATCCGTGAGCACCATCCGCACACCAACATCATCGGGCTGGGCGACTCGTCCACCTGGCGAATGCCGATGCTACCTGGCCCGGTCTACCTGTTCCTGGCACCGGTGCTCTTCCCGGCTGTTACGCCTCTGGTGGGCGCCTCGCTGCTGGTGAAGAAGCCACTGAAGCTATTGGCCTTCTTGGTGTCAGCTGGCCTGGGACTGTACACCTTCGTGGCCATCATGGTGCACTGGTGCGGCTACACTACACTGGGCGGCCTGGTCACCCTCATGCTGTGCCGCTCGCTGTTCAGCTTCTCCTACATCCACATCAACATCTTCCAGCACATCGGCCTGCCAATGTGGTCGCAGAGCAGCCGGCCTGTCCGCCTGTTCCAGATGGCATCCGGTGTGCTCAACTTGCACTCAAATCCTCTGCTGGACCTCGCGTTCGGACACTCCCTGATCAGCTGCCACGTGGAGCACCACCTGTTCCCGCGCCTGTCTGACTCCATGTGCCTGCGAGTGAAGCCGGCCGTTCGCAACTTCCTGCTGACTAACAACCTGCCCTACAATGAAGATTATTACTACAACAGGTTGAAGATCTTCATGGTGGATTATGAGAAGTTGATGGTTAATGCGCCACCAATTTGGCACTATGTAGGCTTGCAGTAACTCTGTGGTTTTTTGCCGACTCCATTCTTGCTAACTTATTATCAGATTATTTAAAATATTGTAAACTACTGACAAGATTAGTAGTGCATCTGCGTTTTTATAGAGAAGTCTTGGGGGCAAAACTGAAAGAATTTTTAATCTACCTTCGGTAGCGCGAAGTTAATCAGAAATAAGAAAAATATTTTAACCAACGCTCTTTCGAACCGTAATTGGCCTATTCGCTAATATCAGAACCTCAAATTAAGTACAGTCAATCCTTTTATGTTCTTGTAACAGTAATATGGCATGAAGCTTGACGTACCGGTATGTTACACCCCTGACTTTGACTAATGAACTGTTAATCTAATTTAACTTTTTCATATCGAAGAGAAATTAACCAATAAATTATGATCTAAATAATCAACTATGAATGCTTTGCACTTTTCGAAAACAATTACTCTTATTCAATCAAGTCGGCAGTTCATCTACCCACCTCGTGTCGTCAGTCTGGTCAACGATTTTTATCTCGTTAGTGGGAGTTTTTACCGGGTGTACTCCTGCCCAGGTGACTGCAGGGTAACGGTCACGCCTTTGACGTGTACCTTCGAAGAAGCGCTTTCTAGATAATGGAACGGTGGCCACAACGTCAGCTACCGCACTATTCAGAGGCGGAAAAAGTCGAGGAGACGAGGCCTGGTGGCTGTATACCTTTCAGCGCCAAAGCCCAGGGGGTTGCACAGCTATTCTCAATGCAGGTTGGGTTACATGTACGTTAACATTATCAATTTGGAACTGAAAAGCTTGCAGATATTTGATTTCAATAAATCAGCTGGGTCGGCAAACTCAGGCCCGCTTCGATGCTTCTCAAATACCGCCCTCGGGTACTCTGAAACTTCACAATAGAAATCCGCGCCCGCTCAAATTGTTTTTGATCACTTGAGCACGTGACTTTTCGCCTCCGACATCCACTCCAAAATTTCCCATCCGGCATTTCCCTACGCTGATCTGCAAAGCCTGCTGATTAAGGAGACGGAAGCAACAAAATCTGAGACGGCATATACTCGGATCTGTACGCGTTCAATCACCGATCCAGCAGGATGACTTCGAAGACATCTCTGCTTACGTAAAAAGGAAGCGGCTAGGTGCGGAGAGCTGCGGCTTCACAAGCGCCCGACTTTGTGACAGCATTTGGGAACAATTCTTCGTCGGCCTGACCAACTAGGAAATTGTCAGAAAGTAACATGCTCACGGAGAAACTGCAGGATCTGACATGAGACAAAGTGACCACGCGGGGGCAGATCTCGGGAGGACGTCACGCCAGATCCTTCTTCGACGAGTGCTTTTGCTGCGTCAAAGAAAGGCACTCAAAGGACCAGCAGGACTAAGACAAGTCTTACAATGTGGTAAGTGTTGTGTACTCGTATTGCAAAATTGAGAATTTTGGGGTCAATATTTCGAAAAGACAAAAATCTATTTTTGATCAGACAGACAAAGCCAATTTTTGTGACTTAACGCGGCTAGTTTTGCAGATCAATCGCCTGCTTTAATAGCTAATTTCCGTGATTGTGTGAACAAGTCCTGAGTGCTTGGG
The DNA here is from genome assembly GCA_002269645.1 of Macrostomum lignano. Classification (NCBI taxonomy): domain Eukaryota; kingdom Metazoa; phylum Platyhelminthes; family Macrostomidae; genus Macrostomum; species Macrostomum lignano. Next base: position 563,925 of record NIVC01000095.1, on the reverse strand, counting down.
ATTTAGCGTTGATTTGAATATTTATATTCGAACAATGCTGTTCTCATTCTATGTGGGACACTACCGAGAATGTGCGCCGATGCTCTCTTTCGTCAGCATCGCTTGGGTACCAATTTCGAATTGAATATTCGGAAAGCAGAATTGCTTGAGCAGTTGGCCGTCAGTCCTTTAAAAATCAAATCGAAGTTCACATAATCTGAATGCATCTGAATGCAGTTTAAGTGAGCTGATTGGTTTGGCTTGTATTTATAGTGATGTTTAATAAACGGAAATTGGACCGGCTCATCGCCACTGGATCTGACAAAATTGTCCCACAAAAATAAGAGCTTAAAACAATGTAACAGAATTTAAAAGATAGTGTTGTTTAGTAAAATTTTCTCAGGTCGGCTAATCCACGAGCATCAGCCGATGTAGCTGACCAGTTGAGCAGCTGCTCGAAGTGAAGTTCCAGAGAATTTATTCCTTAAAAATGAGAAGCTCGAAAGTTTTCATAGTCACGTTGAGTGTCAGCACGGTTCCCGAGTCGTACAGGTAGTAGTATATGGCATCTTCTTTGGTGTCCGAGTACATCTTGTAGACTCCGTTCGGGTTGATGGCCGCGCAATATCCATACCACCAGCCGGCTGACTTCTCAGCAGCGCAGCTGCCAGTAATTTTCAGGTCATTGTCATATTCGTGTGTGCTGAATTGTTGGTTATTAGGCAAATATTCTGCTTCGGTTCGCTGTCCGACACTCGACCTGCTCACATCCAGCGGTCCCATCGAGCACCTGTACTTATCAGTCCCTGGGCCAACAGAGAACGGAGCATTCTCAGCCCAGTACCAGGTGCCGTTCCAGTCGCTGAACTCCCAACGGACTCTCCACACTCCAGTGGCGGTGAGCTGGTGGAGCTGCTCCAGTCCCATCCAGTAGTTGAGTCTCTCGCCCTGACCAAATCCGTTCACGTAGTCCCCCCAGTTCCGGTTGAAGCTGACGGAGCCGTCGACTCTGTGCTGGAACGTCGTCCAGCAGCTCAACGGCTCCTTGAACTGAAATTGACAAGAGATGAAGTTTCGCATGAGAGCTCTGTTACAACTCGGCAGTATCCTGATCACTGAGCTGTGCTACTCACCCACAGCTTCACCAGGCCAGGGTCTCCCTCGTGCCGGCACTTTCGGCAGGCGTCCTTGCTGCCTCGGTGGCACACCAGCAGGGTGCAGTCACCCGACTCAGCGCTGAATGAGACAGCGTGAGCAGCTTCGGCTCTGCTCAGACAGTCGATCTTGCTGTCAATCTTGAGCACTCGCAGAACCCTGTACTCGGAGATGTCACCAGACTGCAGCTTCCATTTCGAGAGGGAATTAGAAGAGTCAGCTGACTCAGCAATCACAGCTAAGGCGATTGCAAACACCCAACAGGTAAGCCGCAGGTTGTTGGGACTCATTCTGGGACTTTATTGACGACTCTCAGAGCTCTATTGGGTGTCAATGTCGAGAGAATAGCAATATGTAGATCTTATGAGCTGGGTTCGCACCTCGCAAAAGAGTTTTCCCCAGCTAAACTGACTTGTATTTATACACACTAATGAATGCGATGCCTGCTTTAACTGAAAGCTTTTCACTGCGAATCTTCTGAATGCCGAATGTGTCGCATTGAAGCCCCCGACAAAGGCTTCCAAACTGGGACCGGTTGTTTCATTTCACTTTTTCTGCTCTGTCGCGCTTGTAAATTTCTGCAAAGAAATGCTTGCGCCACTGACGATGCTGTGGAGATTTTTGCAGCTATTATAAAAAATTGCTCATCCACGAGGCGTTTTGAAGCTGCGATGCTTTGAATTCATTTCCAGCTGCCAGACAAACAGGCAGCATGGTTCCAGCTCATTAGCTGTTTAGATAGAAGCTCCATTGTTGATCTGCATTGTGCAGTTCCGCTATTGTTTTCTTGCATGTCTTCTTTCACAGAAACAGAATTCAGCTCTTTTTGAATTGGGCTCGACACGCGTTTTCCTAGCTGTTAGAGAGGTTATCAGCCAGGGGATCTGGGAGACTGGCGGAGAGGACCAGGCAGAGGATCTGGGAGTGTGGCATTTGAGTCAGGCAGAGGATCTGGGAGTGTGGCGTGTGGGTCAGCCAGCTAGGGTCAATTGGCAGATCTGGGATCTGCATGGGAGGGTTAAGCGGGGAAAGAATAAGATAGGGGAGAACCAAGAGAAGGAGAAATAAGGAGAAATAGGAGAGATACTCGTAGAGAGTAGAGTAAAAGTCTAGAGAGGAGAGTAGAGTATAGAAAGTAGATCAAAGAGGGGAGTGAAACTCGATCTCATTCTCAACTTCTTAGTTTATTTTTTGTACACTAAAACAAAGTATAATAAGTATAAACCTTTTAGTGAAAAAGCCTTTCTAATCATATGATTTATACAACTTTGCTTTTGTTTTTACTGCGCTATTAAGTTTTGTTTGTCTGTGGTAAGTTTTCTTAGATTCGGACTTTTCTTAGATTACGCAATAATGTGCCGTGGCATTTCCAGTCAGTGCCAAGAGGCGGCAGTTATCGTCCAACAGTATTGACACACGCACGTTTTTATTTTGAATAATATTTTCGACATAAGCTTGAAAACTGGAAATAAATTTTAAGTAGGCCTGCGCCCTACCAGAAAAAGCAAGTCAAGTCTACTATAATGCCTCGCCATTCGCCAGCTCGAGGTATGCATTAATTTATCATGCCATTAAGTTATTTCTTCTTAATCTTAGTGCTAGTATTTACCTTAGAGTACTATGAGCAGTATGGCTAAACTTCATAATATTATCTGTATTCTATAGCGAAAAGTATAGGGCCTAACAGTAAGTATTATTAGGCCATTAATATTTATAAGATCTCTTTGACTTTAGTAAAACTAAATGGTAAGACTCTAATTAGGCCTTATTGGCCTAATATCATCCTATATGTTATGCACTCTACTCTGAGATTTACTTCACAATGACTAATTCTTTTGCAATTTAATGAAACAAATGAAAACTTAATGAATTTGCTAAGACTAAAATATTTTTTTTGCCCCATATATTCCTAATAATATAGGCTGGCAATGTCCTAGTTTCCCGCATTAAATTATTTTAGTTTAAAATGAGTAGGTCTTAAAGGAGTATTACATGGTGTAGTAATGTGTTAGCCAATACAGAAAGTTGCCAAAGCTTTTTTGGGTAGAGTCAACACCAGAGAAACTCATTGAAGTAGGATTCAAAAAGGTCGTCACTGGTCTAACCTTTGTATCAACCATCAACAGTACCAGATTGCAGTGACTAATCTCAAGGTCATAGAGGTCAGTTGATGGCTAAAATTAGCAGGAAGTACAATATTTGCAGGTGCTTAAGGTCGTCCAGCCATGATTTGCAATTGCATTAAAAATGACAAAAATCGGGTCAAAATAATTTAATACAGGAAACTAAGACATTGCCATATAGGCCCTACATGTATGATATATGCCAGACTTTGGTTAAGGTACTTTATAAAACCTTGATCAATGCTAAATGAATGTATTTTTTGTTTAAGCATTCAATTGAAACAAGAGCTTAATTAAAGTGAAAACTAGAAAAAGTAAAAAAAGTTAATAAGTAGACCCCCTTACCCCAAGTATTTGTCATATATTATTGTTTCTAAAGTTTGATTTCCATCAATTTTTATTTCAATTTTTGTTTAGCAAAGTAGAAGTTTTTTATTCTAATATTAAGAACATTTTTGCTATAGTTGAAAATTTATCTTATTGTGTTATTGATTTTCATCTTTTATAGAGGCCTAAAAGAAAAAGATAATAGTTGCAACATGAAATAATTAAAAACAAAAATAAAGCCACGTCTTGACCTTGGCTTAAGAACTTTTAATTAGAAAAATGAAGTATTAAAATTTATGTCAGGTTTAATAGAATAGCCTAAGCCTAATTGAATATATGTTATGGTATAGAATGCTTTTGGCAATATGCTCTTTTGGATTGCCTACTATTAGGCCCCTATGTTTTCTAAGCTAGGCCTAACCCAAGCTGAACTATATATCTCTCACTCCAAAATGCATCTATTGATATTAAAATTTCAGTTCATAGAAAACAAAAAAAATTACAAAAATATTTTGAAAAATGTAAATATTAAAGCAAATTGTTTTCTTAGAAATGTAGATTTTAAAATGGCATAGAAAGTTTAATTTTTGTATACAAATTAAGAATAAAAGGAGGCCTTTGACAATAATAATATAAAGGGTATCCCAAAAGTTCCCAGAATCTTTGCTCTAGCTCCTCAGTACATTGACCATTTTTATGTTTTATATGTCAAATTAAAGATAATGTGTCAACAAAAAGTTGTCATTTGAATTTCCTTTCTATCTGGTTTTGGTTAAGAGTTACACTAGAAAATGTGAAGAAAGGTGAGTACTAATATTATACTACAACCTCAAATGTCTATGGTGTCCTTTTTCCATTATCAATTTTTTGCAAAAGTGAACTTTGAATTTGTCAGAAAGATGTGGAAATGTCTATGGATCAAACCAGTGAAATTGCTGATCAGATCTGGTATGGTACCAGCACTTTGCTTATTCCATACCAAGTGCTTGCTTTTTAAATTTAAACCTTTAGCCAAAAGCAAGCACTTGGTATAGAGTAAGCAAGTGCTGGTACTACACCAGATCTGATCAGCAATTTCACTGGTTTGATCCATAGACATTTCCACATCTTTCTGACAAATTCAAAGTTCACTTTTGCAAAACAATTCATAATAGAAAAAGGACCACCATAGGCATTTGAGGTTGTACAACATTAGTGCTGACCTTCATTTGCATTTCCTGGTGTAACTCTTGACCAAAACCAGATAGAAAAGAAATTCAAATGACAATTTTTTGTTAAAAATAATCTTTTGTTTGACATGTAAGACAAAAATTGGTCAAGGTACTGAAGAGCTAGAGCAAACATTCTGGGAACTTTTGGGACACCCCTCATGGATTACATTTGCCTTTATAGGCAAATATACAACTAGCAGCTCAGCTAGAGACCTAACTATTGTTTGATAAATCTAAAAACTGCTAATAGCTGGCTGTTGTATTGAAACAGATACCCTTCAATTACCCCAGCTAATGCTAGCACCCGCTAGGTAAACAAAAGCAATTTAGAGTAAAGCATCTTGCTTGAGGACACTATAGGCATAGGGTCATTTCAAAAAATGGGGGGGAATACACATTGTCATGTATATATAAATGATATACATAAACATGCACTTTAGTTGTCTGCACCACTATTCAAAATTTTCTGGATCTATAACTAGTCAGGTTTTCATAAAAATGCTACTTAGAAAAGTTGGAAATTCAAAGTTATTTATCAAAAAGTAGTGCCTACTTATAATTTATGTATAACTTTTTGTTTATATAAGTAGCATTCTAAAGGGCATATTTGTTAAAATGTTAGGAATTTTCGTTTTTAAATTGCAAAATGTAAATTACAATTGCAAATAAAAAGGGAGTAATTAAAAGTAAGAGTGAGACTTTCATAAAAAATTCCAATTCAATCCCTATAATTGTTTTGTCAGACCGCGGCAGCAGGCATTCACGCAGTCGTAGCCGTGAACGCGACCGCGACAGAGACCGTGAACGCGATCGTGACCGTGATAGGCATCGTGATCGTGACCGTGAACGCGATCGCGATCGGACGCGCGACCGTGACCGTGAACGCGACCGTGAGCGTGAACGCGAACGCGAACGTGACCGTGAACGCGAACGTGACAGGCATCAGCAAGCTGCAGTCGCTGCATCTTCATCTGGAGGCGGCGGTAGCGGCAGCCTCTTTGGCGGCTCTGCCCCGGCCGGGCCCGTGTTCGCCCAGCCGGAGCCGCGGCCAATGCGCGAGGAGGACATCACCGGCCGGACAGAGGAAGAGATCGGCATGATGCAGCTCATGGGATTCTGCGGATTTGGCACTACTAAAGGTAAAAAAGTTGATAATAACGACATCTACGTGGCCCATATTGCTAAGAAGAGAAAGTACAGGCAGTATATGAACAGGCGTGGTGGCTTCAACCGGCCTCTGGATCCGGTGAACTGAACCAACTCACTGAATTTAACTATACCTACTAAACTACTGATACTACTGTTAGTAAGTAGCGCGATTATTTCTGATGATGTTTTTGTAAGTTTTTATTGTAGTAATATTTCGCGATTTATTGCTAACAGATATGTAAATTTTTGTTTAAAGATGGCTAATCTAGTTTATAGGGGCTGCAATAGTATAATGGATTGCTAATCTAGCTTGAATGCACTATACTAATAGGGTGGATTGCTAATCCAGCCTATAGGAACTATAATAATAGCGTGGATTGCTAATCTAGCCTATAGGCATTATAATAATGGCGTGGATTGCTAATCTAGCCTATTAGGAACTATAATAATAGCGTGGATTGCTAATCTAGCCTATAGGAACTATAATAATAGCGTGGATTGCTAATCTAGCCTATTAGGAACTATAATAATAGCGTGGATTGCTAATCTAGCCTATAGGAACTATAATAATAGCGTGGATTGCTAATCTAGCCTATTAGGAACTATGATAATAGGGTGGATTGCTAATCCAGCTTTAAAATAGATGATACTGTGCAACGCTTACTAGTATGCCTTCTCAAGTGTAAAGAAATATTGTATAACATTAGACTCAAATTTATCGTCTGGTATGTATTATATGTTTTCTGTGAAATTTTGCAGCTCTAGGCGTTTCTTAACTTGTTACTTGTAGTAGTATGTTCTTAAAGTTTTGTTGCTGAAATTTGGTCACTTTATTACTAATAATCCAATCAATACTTAGTATTGACTATTATAATAACTTGCTTGCTTGTATATTGTATGTTACAATAATAGTTGACCATATAATAAATTTAACTATGCTCAAATATGCTCATATTTGTGTTCGCTGGCTTCTAATCTGATTATTGATGATATATACAGTTGAAGCGTTGTGTATGACACACTTGGCACTCGTCATTCTGTGGACAGATTGGCAAAATAAAGGTTAATACTCGTAACATCTTACGGCTATATCAATTTTGTTCTATTTATTTTGAAGCACATTTTGCTGCACTCGCCACTTTCCCAGATCCTCAGTTGCTGGGCCAGCCTCCCAGATCCTCAGTTGCTGGGCCAACAGCCTCCCAGATCCTCAGTTGCTGAGCCAGCCTCCCAGATCCTCAGTTGCTGGGCCAACAGCCTCCCAGATCCTCAGTTGCTGGGCCAGCCTCTCAGATCCTCAGTTGCTGGGCCAGCCTCTCAGATCCTCAGTTGCTGGGCCAGCCTCCCAGACCCTCAGTTGCTGGGCCAGCCTCCCAGACCCTCAGTTGCTGGGCCAGCCTCCCAGATCCTCAGTTGCTGGGCCAGCCTCTCAGATCCTCAGTTGCTGGGCCAGCCTCCCAGATCCTCAGTTGCTGGGCTAGCCTCCCAGACCCTCAGTTGCTGGGCCAGCCTCCCAGATCCTCAGTTGCTGGGCCAGCCTCTCAGATCCTCAGTTGCTGGGCCAGCCTCCCAGATCCTCAGTTGCTGGGCTAGCCTCCCAGATCCTCAGTTGCTGGGCCAGCCTCCCAGATCCTCAGTTGCTGGGCCAGCCTCTCAGATCCTCAGTTGCTGGGCCAGCCTCCCAGATCCTCAGTTGCTGGGCTAGCCTCCCAGATCCTCAGTTGCTGGGCCAGCCTCCCAGATCCTCAGTTGCTGGGCCAGCCTCCCAGATCCTCAGTTGCTGGACCAGCTTCCCAGATCCTCAGTTGCTGGGCCAGCCTCCCAGACCCTCAGTTGCTGGGCCAGCCTCCAAGCTTCACAGCTCCTCAGTGGCTCAGTACGGGCCGCAGTAAACGGCCGTGCGGTATCTTACGCAGTTGTCTATAAATTAGTCAAATGTTAGTTTTCCTTTTCGCAGAATAAATTTCTGCAGAAGAAGCAATCTGCAGTTGTTAACTTTAGGCACGCGCAGCCATCGCCCAGCCCAGCACTTGTCGAATGCTCATAGAGTTTCTCCCCGCTGCGAATGCCTCAACAGATAGACGGGAGCTCACTAATTTAATACCGTGAAGTGGTGGCTCTTCACGCGCTAGCAAACGTTTTCTAGAATATTTTCTTTGGCAATTTAGGGCGAAATGTTTACGCTTAGTCAATCCTTCATTATTCTCTCTATAAGAGTTTGGTCCAGCCGCTGCTCAAAACCTGCCCACAAAGAAGCGCTGTAGCTGTTCGGCATCGAAGCTGGCAGCTGAGCAGCTCTCATTGAGCACGGAGCGCAGCGGAGAAAAGAACAGAGGTTGGTGTTGGACTGTGAAGAGGGGCAGAGCTAGGGTTGAAGTTTTAATTGGATGGCTGGCTGCTGATACCCTAAGAGGCCGGGGAGTTTTTTAAATATAGTATCTGGACCTAGATTTAAGTGTATTGATTTTTTTCGATTCGTTCACAACTGAACAGTCTTGATGTGAATGTGTGAATATGGTAATACTTTGATATCTTCACTATGAACTTGTGAACTTAGGTTTCACAGGTTTTAAAATAGAATAACAACATTATCCGTAACATTCTCTGGAGGTGTGTATCTTTTGAAATTCACGCGAATTGGCATGTGAATAAATAAGCATTCACACTAACTGGCATTCATACAAACTAGCATTCACATAAAATGGCATTCACACAAACTGGCAGTCACACAAACTAGCATTTACCTGAATTGGCATTTACCTAAACTGGCATTCACACAACTGGCATTCACACAAACAGGCATTCACACAAACAGGCATTCACACAAACTGGCATTTACCTAAACTGGCATTCACACAAACTGGCATTTACCTGAACTGGCATTCACACAAACTGGCATTCACATAAAATGGCATTTCCTGAACTGGCATTCACACAACCTTTCATTCGAACAAACTGGCATTCACACAAACTGGCATTTACCTAAATTGGCATTTACCTAAATTGGCATTTACCTAAACTGGCATTCTCAAAAACTAGCATTTACACAACTTGCATTCGCACAAGCTGGCATTCACACAAACTGCGCCGTTCACACAACCTGACATGTGCCTGAACTGGCATTCACAAACTGGCAGTCCCACAAACTGGCATTTACCTGAATTGGCATTTACCTAAACTGGCATTCACACAAACTAGCATTCACACAACTGGCATTCACACAAGTTGGCATTCACACAAACAGGCATTCACACGAACTGGGAATTCGCACAAACTGGCGCTCACACAAACTGGCATTCACACGGACTGTCATTCGTACAAATTGCCATTTAAGTACTAAAGTTCGAGTACTACCGATAAAGTTCAGTTCACGCGCGCTCTGAAGATTCGAAAAGAAGTTTCCAATCCAGAATTCTATCTAGTTTTAGGCATCCATGCATTTATAAAGCTTAGTAGTTGTTAAGGTAAAGCCTTGTGAGACTAACTGTTCCTTTTACCTTGCCCTCTCGCTCTTCTTCGCCAAAGAATTTTAAGAGCTTACCCTATTGCGGTCCCAGCCCTGCTGGAGCAACACCTTAGGTAAAAGGGGTGGGTGTGTCTGTGTGCTCAGTGCTCAGCGCTTCGCTTCTTTATTTGAACAAAATAGCAATTTCTGCATTAACAGCCACGGTATCCATGCCCTCATCGCTTTTATCTGCTTGTTTACGCAATTAGGCAATAAAAAAGCGCTATTAACTTTTCAAAGTTGAAAAACACACTGACTTCCACGGAGAGTAATTTTGTAATTTAATACTTTTAGAGAGTTGAAGCACAGTGCAGGATGTCTTTGAGTCACATTGTTCAGTGCATCAGCAAGTCTGCCTCCGAGCGCTCGGACTCTGAGGTCATCGAACTTGTGGACTGGTTTCTGAACATGTGCCCCTTGAACATTAAACCTGGTAAGCTATGTTAAGCAGTTTATGTGCCTGTCCAACAGGTGACACTATCCTCTGTCTAACAGGTGACACTATCCTCTGTCTAACAGGTGACACTATCCTCTGTCTAACAGGTGACACTATCCTCTGTCTAACAGGTGACACTATCCTCTGTCTAACAGGTGACACTATCCTCTGTCTAACAGGTGACACTATCCTCTGTCTAACAGGTGACACTATCCTCTGTCTAACAGGTGACACTATCCTCTGTCTAACAGGTGACACTATCCTCTGTCTAACAGGTGACACTATCCTCTGTCCAACAGGTGACACTTTCCTCTGTCTAACAGGTGACACTATCCTCTGTCTAACAGGTGACACTATCCTCTGTCTAACAGGTGACACTATCCTCTGTCTAACAGGTGACACTATCCTCTGTCTAACAGGTGACACTATCCTCTGTCTAACAGGTTACACTGTCCTCTGTCTAACAGGTGACACTATCCTCTGTCCAACAGGTGACACTATCCTCTGTCTAACAGGTGACACTATCCTCTGTCCAACAGGTGACACTATCCTCTGTCTAACAGGTGACACTATCCTCTGTCTAACAGGTGACACTATCCTCTGTCTAACAGGTGACACTATCCTCTGTCTAACAGGTGACACTATCCTCTGTCTAACAGGTTACACTGTCCTCTGTCTAACAGGTGACACTATCCTCTGTCTAACAGGTGACACTACCCTTTGTCTAACAGGTGACACTACCCTTTGTCTAACAGGTGACACTATCCTCTGTCTAACAGGTGACACTATCCTCTGTCTAACAGGTGACACTTTCCTCTGTCTAACAGGTGACACTATCCTCTGTCTAACAGGTGACACTATCCTCTGTCTAACAGGTGACACTATCCTCTGTCTAACAGGTGACACTATCCTCTGTCTAACAGGTGACACTACCCTTTGTCTAACAGGTGACACTATCCTCTGTCTAACAGGTGACACTATCCTCTGTCTAACAGGTGACACTATCCTCTGTCTAACAGGTGACACTATCCTCTGTCTAACAGGTTACACTGTCCTCTGTCTAAAAGGTGACACTATCCTCTGTCCAACAGGTGACACTTTCCTCTGTCTAACAGGTGACACTATCCTCTGTCTAACAGGTGACACTATCCTCTGTCTAACAGGTGACACTTTCCTCTGTCTAACAGGTGACACTATCCTCTGTCTAACAGGTGACACTATCCTCTGTCTAACAGGTGACACTATCCTCTGTCTAACAGGTGACACTATCCTCTGTCTAACAGGTTACACTGTCCTCTGTCTAACAGGTGACACTATCCTCTGTCTAACAGGTGACACTATCCTCTGTCTAACAGGTGACACTATCCTCTGTCTAACAGGTGACACTACCCTTTGTCTAACAGGTGACACTATCCTCTGTCTAACAGGTGACACTATCCTCTGTCTAACAGGTGACACTATCCTCTGTCTAACAGGTAGCACTATCCCAAACCGTTTATCTTCTAGTAAAGCATACATGTATCAGTTTAATCTGACCACGTGTCCATTAAAAATAAGGAAATTAAAATGAATTTTCTCTGTCCGCTTGCAGACGTGGCCAGAGACATTCTAAGAAACTGCGCCTTTCGTCAATGCCAACGCGATGACGTAATCATTCGACAGGGCGAGCAGGGGGACAGGTAATCTTTCTCTATGAAATTATCTACCAAAATTTTCAGTCACATACCTGACTGTCGTGGCAATGCCCTGCATTCGACTAACTAACTAACTAACTAACTAACTAACTAACTGACTAACTAACTGACTGACTAACTGACTGACTAACTAACTAACTAACTAACTGACTAACTAACTGACTGACTAACTAACTAACTAACTATCTGACTAACTAACTGACTAACTAACTGACTGACTAACTGACTAACTAACTGACTAACTAACTAACTAACTAACTGACTAACTAACTAACTGACTAACTAACTAACTGACTGACTAACTGACTAACTAACTAACTAACTTACTAACTAACTAACTAACTAACTAATTAACTAACTAACTAACTGACTAACTAACTATCTGACTAACTAACTAACTGACTAACTAACTAACTAACTAACTAACTAACTAACTAACTAACTATCCAACAAACTAATTAATTTTCTAACTAACTAACTAGCGAACTCACTAACTAACTAACTAACTGACTGACTAACTCACTAACTAACTAACTAACTAACTAACTAACTAACTAACTAACTAAATAACTAACTAACTAACTATCCAACAAACTAATTAATTTTCTAACTAACTAACTAGCTAACTCACTAACTAACTAACTAAATGACTGACTAACTCACTCACTAACTAACTAACTAACTAACTAACTAACTAACTAACTAACTAACTAACTAACTAACTAACTAACTAACTAACTTACTAACTAACTAACTAACTAACTAACTAACTAACTAACTAACTAACTAACCAACTAACTAACTAACTGACTGACTAACTAACTAACTAACTAACTAACTAACTAAATAACTAACTCACTTATTTACTTAATAACTAACAAACAAAGAAACAAACTAACTAACTAAAACTAAACCTCCTTGAACCAACAGTTTCTACATCATTCTGGACGGCAAAGTCAGCGTGTACATCAACACAGAAGCTGTGCTGGACGATCCGGATGATGAAGCAACGACCACAGGTGGCGAAGAAGCAGCCCAAGCGGCGGTCAATGCCACGGCAGCTCAGCCTGAGCAATCTCAAGGTCCTGTCAGCGTGAGCAGCTTAAAGAGAAAAGCCAGCAAAGGAGGTACTTCTGCTGCTATTGCTGCTGCAACAGCGGAGAAGAAGGAATTGGACAGGACAAAGTACGGCAACTTTATTGTGAACTTTGGTGAGCAGTTCTGCTTGCATAAGTAATCGCTTTAGCAAAGTTACTCACAAAGCATTGTTAAATTAACAGATAAAGGCAACATGTACACACTGAGTGAGAACAAAGACCATGTACACACTGAGTGAGAACAAAGACCATGTTCAAACACATAGTGAGAACAAAGATCATGTTCAAACACACACAGTGAGAACAAAACCATGTTCACACACACAGTAAAAACAAAGACCATGTTCACACACACAGTGAGAACAAAGACCATGTTCACACACACAGTGAGAACAAAGACCATGTTCACACACACAGTGAGAACAAAGACCATGTTCACACACACAGTGAGAACAAAGACCATGTTCACACACACAGTGAGAACAAAGACCATGTTCACACACACAGTGAGAACAAAGACCATGTTCACACACACAGTGAGAACAAAGACCATGTTCACACACACAGTAAAAACAAAGACCATGTTCACACACACAGTGAGAACAAAGACCATGTTCACACACACAGTGAGAACAAAGACCATGTTCACACACACAGTGAGAACAAAGACCATGTTCACACACACAGTAAAAACAAAGACCATGTTCACACACACAGTGAGAACAAAGACCTCGCTAATTAAACAACTCCAACAGGCGCGGGCAAGAGTTTCGGTGAACTCGCCCTCATTAACAAAGACTGCGTCCGCAACGCCTCGATCATCGCGGACGAGCCCACTCTGCTCATCGAGGTGAACAGAGACCTGTACAACCGTTCTCTGCGCTCTGTGCAAGAGGCCGAACTCAGAGAACGATTCGAGTTCGTCAGCAGGTGCAACGTATTCGACAGCTGGCCTTCGAAATATCGGCGACAGGCGGCGATGAGCCTTCGAAAGGAGAACTTCGGGTTCGATGCGACGATCGTGCGGCAGGGCGACCCGCTGGATGGCCTGCAGTTCATCGTCAGGTAGGGGGTTGCTGGGAGATTAAGGCTCTGTGCGTTACCTGTCGGGTGTGTGTGTGTGTGTGTGTGTTACCTGTTGGGTGTGTGTGTTACCTGTTGGGTGTGTGTGTTACCTGTTGGGTGTGTGTTACCTGTTGGGTGTGTGTTACCTGTTGGGTGTGTGTCACCTGTTTGGTGTGTGTGTTACCCGTTGAGTGTGTGTGTGTGTGTGTGTGTTACCTGTTGGGTGTGTGTGTTACCTATTAGGTGTGTGTTACCTGTTGGGTGTGTGTGTTACCTATTGTTACCTGTTGTTACCTGTTACCTGTTGGATGTGGATGTGTGTGTCTGTGTGTGTGTCGTCTGTTAGGTTTCTGTGTCACCATGTCAATGTCTCAGTCACACATATCATAATTCATCATCAATCAAATCGCAATTTCCCGCAGCGGTCAAGCCAAGGTGGTGGTGAACATCCCCATGCACCCTGGCCAATATCCCCTGCTTGGACTGCGGGAGTTTCACTTCGGCTCGGATGAGCAGCCACCGACGGGCTCGTGAGCTGCCTGCCTGCCTACCTGCTTGCTTACTTGGGCAAACAGAAGCGTCTGCTTGCTTGAGAAGTTTTTAGTGGAATTTTCTTGGGAACTTAACAGACATTCACTGCTTGCGTTGGGTGTAGTCAAGCAAAATGCATTATTCATATCTAGCCGAGATGTGAATTTCGTTAAAGTGCAAATGTACATTATTAGCAGTTAATATTAGCCTAGTTCTAGTGGAATTGTAGACAGCTGTGAGGCAACCACTAAAAATAACTGACAAATTCACTGACACACTCACTGACACACTTACTGACACACTCACTGACACATTCACTGACACACTCACTGACACAATCACTGACACTAACGCACTGACACACTCACTGACACACTGACACACTCACTGACACACTCACTGACACACTCACTGACACATTCACTGACACACTCACTGACACACTCACTGACACAATCACTGACAAAATCACTGACCCTTACTGACACTAACGCACTGACACACTCACTGACACAATCACTGACACTTACTGACACTAACGCACTGACACACTCACTGACACACTGACACAATCACTGACACAATCACTGACACTTACTGACACTAACGCACTGACACACTCAATGACACACTGACACAATCACTGACACAATCACTGACACTTACTGACACTAACGCACTTACACACTCACTGACACACTGACACACTCACTGACACACTGACACATTCACTGACACACTCACTGACACAATCACTGACAAACTCACTGACACACTCAATGACACACTCACTGACACACTGACACATTCACTGACGCACTCACTGACACACTGACACACTTACTGACTCACTGACACACTCACTGACACACTCACTGACAAATTCACTGACGCACTCACTGACACACTGACACACTTACTGACTCACTGACACACTCACTGACACACTCACTGACAAATTCACTGACGCACTCACTGACACACTGACACACTTACTGACCCACTGACACAGTGACACACACTCACTGACACACTGACTGACACAATCACTGACACACTCACTGACAAACTCACTGACACACTCACTGACACACTGACTGACACAATCACTGACACACTCACTGACAAACTCACTGACACACTCACTGACACACTCACTGACACACTCACTGACACACTGACACACTTACTGACACACTCATTGACACACTCACTGACACACTGACACACTTACTGACACACTCATTGACACACTCACCCTCAACTCTCTGTCAGCAGCCAGGACAGACACCACCGAGCCCAGACAACTCCACACCGCCGAGTGCAGCACCAGCAGCGCCACCTGGAGCTCTCCCTGGTCGGCCCAGGCGAGCTCATCGGTGACATTGAGCACGGCATGGAGCTGCCAACCTACGCCCAGTCAATCGTCTGCACCCAGCCATCCGTAGTTTTCGTTCTCGACGCTAAAAACTACGACCGACTGGCTCAGAATAAGCGCAACCCGGGTCGATCCCAGGACGTCCTTGTCGAACGGGCGAAAGCCAAGCTGATCAGCCGAGCCGGGAGGCCCCTCGACTGGGGGGTGCCACTGATTCGCTGCCTGTACGAGAGAATCGTCGCTGCACGGCGACTGGAAGCTCATCGTCGAGAAGTTGCGGCGTCCGCGGCCGCTGCTCCGAGTTATGCGGTGAAGTCGGCCAGCGTGTCGCATTTCATCCCCAGCAGGGGAGCCCTGATTGACCCCTACGGGCCGGGCACCGTCTTCTACAGGAACCGGGTTAAACGGGAGCAGAGGGCAGCGCAGGCAGCCAGGCTGACGGCTTCAACAAAGCAGATTAAAACAAAAGATCTTCAACAGCAAGGCAATAAGAAAACAGCGGAGCTTGCCGCACCAGATGGGAGCTCGTCAAAGCTTCCTCTAGGAGAAGAAGAAGAAGAGCAAGAAGAAGATGAACAAAAAGAAGAGGCTGCAGAGCAGAGCAGTTTCAACAATCTGTCGAATCAGTTGAGGCAGAGAAAGCAGTTCGAAGACGCGGACACCAGCAGCGAACGGTTGAGCAACTTAGAGAGCCGCATTGACAACTGGCTGAGAAGTGTGGACGGCACGAAGGCTGGGGTGCCGGCCAGACCCGTCACCGTGATGAACCGCTTCCGGAATGAGGTCAGCTGGTTCCTGAGGTGTCTGGTCTGGTGCGGTTGAGAATGCCGGAGTGATCATCTGAGTGACCCCCCCCTGACAGTAGCGAGGGTACTGTATCGAAGGGACCTGACAGTATAGAAAGTCATCTAGCTGACAGTAGGGAGGGTCATCTGACAGTAGGGAGGGTCATCTGACAGTAGAGAGGGTCATCTGACAGTAGGGAGGGTCATCTGACAGTATCGAGGGTCATCTGACAGTAGGGAAGGTCATCTAACAGTAGGGAGGGTCATCTGACAGTAGGGAGGGTCATCTGACAGTAGGGAAGGTCATCTGACAGTATCGAGGGTCATCTGACAGTATCGAGGGTCATCTGACAATAGGGAGGGTCATCTGACAGTAGGGAAGGTCATCTGACAGTATCGAGGGTCATCTGACAGTAGGGAAGGTCATCTAACAGTAGGGAGGGTCATCTGACAGTAGGGAAGGTCATCTGACAGTATCGAGGGTCATCTGACAGTAGGGAGGATCATCTGACAGTAGGGAAGGTCATCTAACAGTAGGGAGGGTCATCTGACAGTAGGGAAGGTCATCTGACAGTATCGAGGGTCATCTGACAGTAGGGAGGATCATCTGACAGTAGGGAAAGTCACCTGATAGATTGGAGGGTCATCTGACAGATTGGAGGGTCACCTGACAGATTGGAGGGTCATCTGACAGATTGGAGGGTCACCTGACAGTATAGAGGGCTACCTGACTAAGCGAGGTGATTTACCTGCCAACCCTTATTAACTCAAACCTCCACCACCAACACCAAAAACCCACCACAGGACGATCACAAAATCCATCCGGGCCGGCGGGTCTGTCTGCGACCTCGTCGCCTGCCCATCACCCGGCTGACCACCGCCTTCAGCGGCCTGCTGGGCGCCGGCCATGGCGGAGATGACGAAAATGAAGGTCGGGAGGAAGACGATCACGAGGACCCCGAGATCTTCATCACCGAGCAGCAGGTTGATGAAGTCGCCGTTGGCGGTTCTTTTGTCAGCTTTGCCGGAGATGGGCAGCGGTAGGACATTTTTGACGCAATTTCTCAAATAAATCCTGCCTTTTCCTTGCATTTCTACCTATAGTAGGCAAATTCAACAGATTTAAAAAAAATAATTGCCGATTTGTTAATACTTTTACTACCAGTAGAATAGTTCGCGCAGTTTTCCAACTGACTTTCGATTCCAGATCTCATGACTCGAGGCTCAATGGTACGCAAAAAATCATTTTTTGAATAAACTTCTTTATGAGTCATGCTCTAATCTGTTTGCCTCACACACTTATAATATAAACTTGCTTTGCAGTGCTTGTTGTGGGTGTTTCGCGTTATTTTGTGTGCATTTACACCTTAGCTCAAAAATTTAACCCACACAGAGGCCTGCTAGATAGATAATACTAGACAAAAAGCCACGATGATAGAAGTAGAATTATCAGTAGTATGACAGTAGTATTGAAACGACATGCACAATAGTTTTTTGTCTAACTAGTTATAATTGAATAGCGTTTACCACTTATTTCTAGCTTCTATAAAATGAACAATTAAATTATTTTATTGAACATCGTGACTTCTTGTACTTGCCTCTGGCTTTGAATGCAGTGCTTTAAATGTTTATTTAACAAATTTCTTTGCCTCTTTTAGCAGCAGAAGATGCTGTCAAGCAATTGAACGGTGACTCAACGCTGATGTCCAGCAATGCTAACATTAAGGTACCTTGGACCCTGTTTGTGCGCCAGCTTTTGCTGTGATGCGTGTTGTGCTGTGTTTAAACATTGCTGCTCTCAGTCTCTACTCTCTCTCTCTCTCTCTCTCTCTCTCTCTCTCTCTACCATCTCCCTGTGCTCTATCTACTCCTCTCTCATCTCCCTCTGCTCTATCTACTCCTCTATCATCTCCCTCTGCTCTATCTACTCCTCTCTCATCTCCCTCTGCTCTATCTACTCCTCTCTCATCTCCCTCTGCTCTATCTACTCCTCTCTCATCTCCCTCTGCTCTATCTACTCCTCTCTCATCTCCCTCTGCTCTATCTACTCCTCTCTCATCTCCCTCTGCTCTATCTACTCCTCTCTCATCTCCCTCTGCTCTATCTACTCCTCTCTCATCTCCCTCTGCTCTATCTACTCCTCTCTCATCTCCCTCTGCTCTATCTACTCCTCTCTCATCTCCCTCTGCTCTATCTACTCCTCTCTCATCTCCCTCTGCTCTATCTACTCCTCTCTTAGCTCCCTGAGCTCTATCTACTCTCTCTCATCTCATCTCCCGGTGCTCTATCTACTCTCTCTCTCTCTCTCTCTCTCTCTCTCTCTCTCTCTCTCTCTCTCTCTCTCACCTGGATTAAGTTCACTTAATTGTTGAATCCAGTAGTAAATATTACAGACCAATGTACTATTAGATATCCCTATTGACCTGGTTTAATCGCATACTTCCGTGCACTGAAATAGAATAGAATGTTAACTTGCACGCAGCTGCAATGCACCACTTCATACTGTAAGTAGTAACCTAATCAAACTTACGCGCAATTACCAGTTCCCTTACTCCGTGTACCACACGCCATGCACTCAGCAGAAGCAGACGGCGGCAGGCGCTCCACCCTGCGCCACAGCCAGCCGGCCCGGCCGCAGCTGCTGCACCCTGGAGCAGTACACCGAGCTCAGAGCTCGTCTCCAACAGTCGGAGCTGCAGCTGGCCAGACTGCGCCGCCGACTAAACCGGAGGGCGCCGCCACCGCAGGCAGCGGCAGGCGGCAGCAGCTCCCGTCACTGCTAGACTCGCCCGAGCACCATCGCAGCAGCCAGATGTGGCGCTCGGCAGCCGCCAGCGCCGCCGAGTCCGCCCTGACCCCCGCCGAACGCCGCGAGAACACCGCTGCAGTGCTCAAAGAGATTCTGAGCAATCAGACTCTGCCGGAGGATGTGAAAGCGACTCTGATGGATCTGCAGAAGATGAGCAATGTGCTGCCGGACCTGGATAGTCGGCAGTTTGGCTCGGGCAGGGCTAAGAAGGCAGCGCCAAGAGGTACTGTGGGCCTGGGCGGAGTCTGCTACAGGTGCAGGAGGCACCACCTGGCTTCCAGTCTCACGTGACTTGCACTAGCTTGTAGTTGATATTGTACATCAGGGACTTCAATATACTGAATCATTGTTTCATCAATACACCTCTTATTCATTATAGCTCTGCATGTGTACCTTGAAGAGGCAGCTTCAGCGGTACACGATCGAAAGTAGTCACTGAAGAACTGTAGTTGCTGGGGCTCCTAGCTTCCTTGTCAATGCCCCACACACCTGGATTTTCAATACCTCTATAACTACAGATGTTTCAGCGCCATGACAATACGAGATAACCTTGCTATGTAACACTGCGTCATTTTAAAGCTACTTATATTGTCATTTGCATGTATAATTCAAAATAATAACTATTTAGCCTAATTGTCAACGCGTACTTTGTCAGATGCTGCAAGCTTGATTAAAATATACCATTGATCCAATAATTGTTTGAAATTCGAAACTTAACAGTAAATAACGCGTTGTGTCTGTCATTAACAAATTATTCATTATCGAACTGTTGCTTATAAATACGAAAAGAAATGGGTGGCAGTGAAACAGCAACTGAGGATCTGGGAGGCTGGCCCAGCAACTGAGGATCTGGGAGGCTGGCCCAGCAACTGAGGATCTGAGAGGCTGGCCCAGCAACTGAGGATCTGGGAGGCTGGCCCAGCAACTGAGGATCTGGGAGGCTGGCCCAGCAACTGACACTCTGGGTGGCTGGCCAAGCAACTGAGGATCTGGGAGGCTGGCCCAGCAACTGAGGATCTGGGAGCCTGGTTGCCCAGCAACTGAGGAACTGGGAGGCTGGCCCAGCAACTGAGGATCTGGGAGGCTGGCCCAGCAACTGAGGATCTGAGAGGCTGGCCCAGCAACTGAGGATCTGGGAGGCTGGCCCAGCAACTGAGGATCTGGGAGGCTGGCCCAGCAACTGACACTCTGGGTGGCTGGCCAAGCAACTGAGGATCTGGGAGGCTGGCCCAGCAACTGAGGATCTGGGAGCCTGGTTGCCCAGCAACTGAGGATCTGGGAGGCTGGCCCAGCAACTGAGGATCTGGGAGGCTGGCCCAGCAACTGAGGATCTGGGAGGCTGGCCCAGCAACTGAGGATCTGGGAGGCTGGCCCAGCAACTGAGGATCTGGGAGGCTGGCCCAGCAACTGAGGATCTGAGAGGCTGGCCCAGCAACTGAGGATCTGGGAGGCTGGCCCAGCAACTGAGGATCTGAGAGGCTGGCCCAGCAACTGAGGATCTGGGAGGCTGGCCCAGCAACAGAGGATCTGGGAGGCTGGCCCAGCAACTGACACTCTGGGTGGCTGGCCAAGCAACTGAGGATCTGGGAGGCTGGCCCAGCAACTGAGGATCTGGGAGCCTGGTTGCCCAGCAACTGAGGATCTGGGAGGCTGGCCCAGCAACTGAGGATCTGGGAGGCTGGCCCAGCAACTGAGGATCTGGGAGGCTGGCCCAGCAACTGAGGATCTGGGAGGCTGGCCCAGCAACTGAGGGTCTGGGAGGCTGGCCCAGCAACTGACACTCTGGGAGGCTGGCCCAGCAACTGGGGATCTGGGAGGCTGGCCCAGCAACTGAGGATCTGGGAGGCTGGCCCAGCAACTGAGGATCTGGGAGGCTGGCCCAGCAACTGAGGATCTGGGAGGCTTGCCCAGCAACTGAGGATCTGGGAGGCTGGCCCAGCAACTGAGGATCTGTAATGGCCGGTGTTATAAAATGAAACAATTAATCAGTCTTTAGCATAATCTAGGTAACCACAATCGCGTCACTTTGAAAAAAAAGCTAGCCGCAGTTAAATCACAAAAGCATACACTGGCTGGTTTCAATTTTATTATCTATCTCAAAGACAACTGCAGTCTGGACAAAGCCGGTTGCAAAAAGATCCGCTTAAAGTCAGACTTGACAACTCAAACCAAATTACATAACTATACTTATAGGGTACTTGAATGATCCGGATTTACTGCTTGTAGAATAAGCTACACAAGGTCAAGAAGCGACAACCGAAGATCAATAGCCGAATATAGCCAAGAGGCAGCAGTGAAGATCCCGAGGAACTCAAATGGAAATAAATACGCTATAGGGCTTTCACGATAGAAAAGCGAAAACAGACCGAGAATTGATTGAGACTTGTTTGTCAGATTCAGTATCAGTTCAAATATTATGTTTAGTTATACATGTACTATACGTTAGGAAAAATTAATAAAACTAACCGCAAATTTGTTATAATTAGTTAAAGACAATACAGAAATATTAGAGAAACATCCTCTCTCAAGAAAAGTAATATCAATAGTGTGGCGCTAAAGTAGGGAAGAAGAAATCCGTGGGAAGAGATGGGAAATGGGAAGAGAGGGGAAAACACAGCGGGGAGAGGGAAAACACAGCGGGGGGCAGAGGGGAAAACACAGCGGGGGGCAGAGGGGAAAACACAGCGGGGGCAGAGGGGAAACACAGCGGGGGGCAGAGGGGAAAACACAGCGGGGAACAGAGGGGAAACACAGCGGGGGGCAGAGGGGAAAACACAGCGGGGGGCAGAGGGGAAACACAGCGGGGGGCAGAGGGAAAACACAGCTGGGGGCAGAGGGGAAAACAGCGGGGGGTAGAGGGGAAAACACAGCGGGGGTAGAGGGGAAAACACAGCGGGGGGCAGAGGGGAAACACAGCGGGGGGCAGAGGGGAAACACAGCGGGGGGCAGAGGGAAAACACAGCTGGGGGCAGAGGGGAAAACAGCGGGGGGTAGAGGGGAAAACACAACGGGGGGAAGGGGGAAAACATATCGGGGGAGAGGGGAACACAGTCGAGAATGCTATGGCGCAATAAATATAAACTCAATCACCGCAGTGGTCCGGGCAGATGTCAGAATTGGAAGAAAAGTTCACGTAAGCTTGAAATTATTTCACCGGCGCTGAGCTGAGACTTGGCGCCACCACAATGCCCCGTTCCGTTCGCATTTCAAATTGGCGCCAAACCGCAATGCCGTCCTCGTTAACGCGCAAATGTTCGGCAATCTTCTCCCAGACTTTCTTCTTGGGATTGAGCTCCTTGTCCGGGCCCAATGGGATCTCAGCAACTCCTTCGAATCCGACTCGGTCGCCCGGATTCGAACCTTCCGGCGGGTTCAGCGGCTCAACAGTGGCGCCGTCGGTGGCGCTGGCGCACAGCAGCATGGCGCTGGACTCGATGCCGCGCATTTTAGCCGGCTTCAAATTGCAGAGGAACAGGAACAGCTGATTGCGCAACTGGTCAGCCGGCAGGTACTTCACCAGGCCCGACACTACAGTCCGAGGCCGGTCCTCGCCCAGATCCACCGACTCAACGTACAGCTGGTCGGCGTCTGGGTGGACCGAGACGTCGAGGATGCGGCCAACCCGGATGTCCAGACGGTGAGGGTTCAGCTCGTCTGCTGCTGCACCGGCTGACTCTGCAGCGGGGGAGAGGTTGGAGGGGGTGAGGGTTTGGATGGATTTGACGACAGAATTTTTGGCGCTATCTGACACTCAGCTTTGGCGCCAACTGACACTCAATTTTGGCGCTATCTGACACTCAATTTTGGCGCTATCTGACACTCAATTTTGGCGCTATCTGACACTTATTTTTGGCGCTATCTGACACTCATTTTTGGCGCCAACTGAGACTTAGTTTTGGCGCTATCTGACACCTATTTTCGGCGCTATCTGACATCTATTTTCGGCACGATCTGACACTCATTTTTGACGCTATTTGGCGCTCACACTTTTGGCGCTATCTGACACCTATTTTCGGCGCTATCTGACACTTACTTTAGGCGCCAACTGAAACTCATTTTTGGCGCCAACTGACTCATTTTTGGCGCTATCTGACACTCACTTCTGACATTTATTTTGGCGCTATCTGACGCTCAATTTTGGGGCCAATTCAATGGCATACCAAAAAATCCAGATTTTTCGATCTCCAAAGCTAGAAAAGCTACTACTGACAGTAGCCATAAACAAGTAGGTATTTAATAGTTGAAAAATATAAACTCACTCTTATCAGGCGCAGCAAATGCGCCGTCCAGTTTTTTAGTCAGCTCGGGGCCAATCAACTCTCGCAGACGGTTCTGCATCTCCAGCAGGCCAGACTCCACGTGGGCTTTCAGGTCGCCGGGGTGCAGAGACTGGCAGTTGTGAAGGCAAGGGGTTGAAAATGTAGAAATGTACAAGATTAACCAAATCCAACTGCCTCTTCCTGCGTCTCTAACAGCCTCTCCCTGTATCTCTAACTGCCTCTCCCTGCGTCTCTAACAGCCTCTCCCTGCGTCTCTAACAGCTTCTCCCTGTATCTCTAACTGCCTCTCCCTGCGTCTCTAACAGCCTCTCCCTGCGTCTCTAACAGCCTCTCCCTGCGTCTCTTACAGCCTCTCCCTGCATTTCTAACTGCCTTTCCCTGCGTCTCTAACTGCTTCTCTGCGTCTCTAACAGCCTCTCCCTGCATCTCTAACAGCCTCTCCCTGCATCTCTAACAGCCTCTCCCTGCATCTCTAACTGCCTTATCCGAATCTAACAGAAGCACTACCAGACGGCAAAGATTTGTCACCTTATCAACAAACGCAGACTTCAACTCATCGAAGCTGGCAAACACCAGGTCGCCACCGAGTTCAGCAGACCGAGACACCCGGATGCTGTCACCTTCTGAGCCACTGAGTCGTTTAAACGGAAGCAACAGCAGCCGCAGGCAGTCCAACGGCGGGCACCGATCAACATTGCCAGGCTCGCAGAACATTTTTTTTACTTTCTTTTTCAAACTGGCAGCCGACTCCAAAGCTAAGATGGCGCTATCAGGATCAGACAAGCTCATGCTGGACTGGCCAGTGAGGCCTGGCAGTTGAGCATGAGCAAAGCTAGGAGTTGCCGGGTAGCCCAGACAATTAAGAGCGAGAGAGGAGAACTCGGACAAGCTGGACTCGTCTTGGCCGCAAAGGCGGACGGAGGCCCGGCAGTGGTGGGCGTCCAGAGCGGACAGGCAGGGCCACAGCAGGTGGGAGAGTGGCGGGTGCTCGCCGTGAGAGAGGACACCAGAGCCGGCTTGCATTGCCTGGGCGAAGGGGCGGAGTAGAGTGTGCTCATAATATTGTTTGTGCAGGCATTTCATCGTATTTGTTTCTCTTTTATTTCGTCTTGAATAATTTCTTTAATAGATAGACAGATGGATAGATAGATAGATAGATAGATAGATAGATAGATAGATAGATAGATAGATAGATAGACAGATAGATAGATACATAGATAGATAGATAGATAGACAGATAGATAGATAGATAGATAAATAGATAGATAGATAGATAGATAGATAGATAGATAGATAGATAGATAGATAAATAGATAAATAGATAGATAGATAGATAGATAGATAGATAGATAGATACATAGATAGATAGATAGATATAAAAGATAGATAGATAGATAAATAGATTGATAGATAGATAAATAGATACATAGATAGATACATAGATAGATAGATAGATATAAAAGATAGATAGATAGATAAATAGATTGATAGATAGATAAATAGATACATAGATAGATAGATAGATAGATAGATAGATAGATAGATAAATAGATAGATAGATAGATAGATAAATAGATAGATAGATAGATAAATAGATAGATAGATAGACAGAAAGACACACAGGCACTGACAGGTAGATAGGTGACAATCAAAGAAACCTTTTTTTCTACGGTCTGTCTATTTTAAGACTGTTGCATTTTATCTAACTGCTCCTCACCTCGTCAACAGTAACTAAAGACACCAGACGATACATATCCAGCACGTAGTCTTTGTTATAGCTCAACTCTTCTAGGCCAGAAGTCACGGTGACGGCAGCGGCAGCTGTGTCGCCTAGGAGACCAGTTGCCAAGCGACTTAGCACATCTTTAACTGTCGAACCTCTAACTTCCAGCGAGTCAATTGGAGCTCGCTTCCTATCTAAGAAAGCCTGCATCTCGGACACTAACAAGGTGACCCTCCAGCCAGCCTTGGCCATAGACAGGGCGCCAAGCAGCGGCACCAGGTGTCCCAGGTGCATCGGACCGCAAGGTCTAATTGTCCATAGCAACCTGGGTGATGAACCAGATTTGACTGGCACAGAATCTTGAGAACCAAACTGAGTAGCAAACCGACTTAGCGATTCAATCAGTTTGGCGTCGATGGTGGCCAGTTGAATTCCAGGCAGACGGTCGGCTACATCGCCGGCATCTCCACCGCTGCTGCTCTTAGCTGGTTGATCCTTCGGATAGGCATCCACCAGGAGCTGTTGAAGCTCCGAAGATTCTTCGAATTCTTTTCTAACGGGACCCAGCAACCGGTTCAGACTGTCAGCAACGCAGCCTTTCAAATCTTCGGCAGTTAAACTACCCGACGCGAAATCTTCAGACACCTGTTGGAATTCGGCGTAACGTTTCTTCGACGAACCAATCGCTAGGCCATCGGTGCCGCCTAGCAACGGGAAGACAACGTACTGTAGGAAGCTGAGAACTCCGTTGCCTTCGGCGGCTCCGGGAGAGCATTGAGCGCCGGCAACTTTAGCGCTAACAGACTCAGCCGAGTCTAGCAAGTCAATCTTTGAATCGGCCTCAGAGGCGGACATCTTACCGCCAGTCAGGCCGGGAATCATTGGATTCATCAGGTGGATTCGTTTAGAGTAGCCTAAATTAACCAGATACTTCTCAGCTAGCATGAATATTTTTCTTTGATCTACGCCGCCAAATTGAGCATCAACTCCAAGGTACTGCTCGTCAAGAGCCTGCAGACAAGGATAAAGGAGGCCGGAAATCAACGGACTGGCTACCTGTTTAACCACCTCTGCGCCGGCCTTCTTAGCATCGTGAACCGTGACCTCGGCGGCGATACGATAGACATCTCTGGTGTACTCTTTTCCCAACTCAAAATCTGTACCGCGAACAAATTTCAATCGATCAAGCGGTACTCCAATCGATTTTAGCATGCCTTTAATCACAGTTTCGTAATAATTTGTACGTTTATTAAGCAGCGACCAAGGCGCTTTCATGTTGTCCAGGTAGGCGTGCAAGTCGGCGAACAGGACAGTCACGTGACACCCGGCTAGCAGGTAATCGGCCAGCTTACTCATCGGTACAAAATAGGCAACATGAGGCCGACCGGTTGTGGCCGTGCCCCAGTACACGCTCAACTCGTGTTTGGCTGTTTTAGCTTTGAGTCTGTCTAGGCCTACTACTTCTTGTAGGTTGCGGATTATGAGTTGCTGTTTTTGAGTCATGTTGTGTTGGATTGGTCATGCAAGCAATAGATAATCAGGTTTCCATAAGGGAATACGCGTGATTCTGTTAGATTAGATAATGAATGATTCTGTTGGGCTGGAATGTGGGAGATTCTGTGGGTTGGAATGTGGGAGATTATGTGGGTTGGAATGTGGGAGATTCTGTGGGTTGGAATGTGGGAGATTCTGTGGGTTGGAATGTGGGAGATTATGTGGGTTGGAATGTGGGAGATTCTGTGGGTTGGAATGTGGGAGATTATGTGGGTTGGAATGTGGGAGATTCTGTGGGTTGGAATGTGGGAGATTCTGTGGGTTGGAATGTGGGAGGTTCTGTGGGTTGGAATGTGGGAGATTCTGTGGGTTGGAATGTGGTTGATTCTGTGGGTTGGAATGTGGGAGATTCTGTGGGTTGGAATGTGGGAGATTATGTGGGTTGGAATGTGGGAGATTCTGTGGGTTGGAATGTGGGAGATTCTGTGGGTTGGAATGTGGGAGGTTCTGTGGGTTGGAATGTGGGAGATTATGTGGGTTGGAATGTGGTTGATTCTGTGGGTTGGAATATGGGAGATTCTGTGGGTTGGAATATGGGAGGTTCTGTGGGTTGGAATATGGGAGGTTCTGTGGGTTGGAATGTGGGAGATTATGTGGGTTGGAATGTGGGAGATTCTGTGGGTTGGAATGTGGTTGATTCTGTGGGTTGGAATATGGGAGATTCTGTGGGTTGGAATATGGAAGATTCTGTGGGCTGGGATGTGGGAGATTCTGTGGGTTGGAATGTGGGAGATTGTGGGTTGGAATGTGGTTGATTCTGTGGGTTGGAATATGGGAGATTCTGTGGGTTGGAATATGGGAGATTCTGTGGGTTGGAATGTGGGAGGTTCTGTGGGTTGGAATGTGGGAGATTATGTGGGTTGGAATGTGGGAGATTATGTGGGTTGGAATGTGGGAGATTCTGTGGGTTGGAATATGGGAGATTCTGTGGGTTGGAATATGGGAGATTCTGTGGGCTGGAATGTGGGAGATTCTGTGGGTTGGAATGTGGTTGATTCTGTGGGTTGGAATATGGGCGATTCTGTGGGTTGGAATATGGGAGATTCTGTGGGTTGGAATGTGGGAGATTATGTGGGTTGGAATGTGGGAGATTATGTGGGTTGGAATGTGGTTGATTCTGTGGGTTGGAATATGGGAGATTCTGTGGGTTGGAATATGGGAGATTCTGTGGGTTGGAATATGGGAGATTCTGTGGGCTGGAATGTGGGAGATTCTGTGGGTTGGAATGTGGTTGATTCTGTGGGTTGGAATATGGGCGATTCTGTGGGTTGGAATATGGGAGATTCTGTGGGTTGGAATGTGGGAGATTATGTGGGTTGGAATGTGGGAGATTATGTGGGTTGGAATGTGGTTGATTCTGTGGGTTGGAATATGGGAGATTCTGTGGGTTGGAATATGGGAGATTCTGTGGGTTGGAATGTGGTTGATTCTGTGGGTTGGAATATGGGAGATTCTGTGGGTTGGAATGTGGGAGATTCTGTGGGCTGGAATGTGGGTCCACTGTGGGTTGGAATGTGGGAGATTCAGTGGGTTGGAATGTGGGAGATTCTGTGGGTTGGAATGTGGGTCCACTGTGGGTTGGAATGTGGGAGATTATGTGGGTTGGAATGTGGGAGATTATGTGGGTTGGAATGTGGGAGATTCTGTGGGCTGGAATGTGGGTCCACTGTGGGTTGGAATGTGGGAGATTCTGTGGGCTGGAATGTGGGTCCACTGTGGGTTGGAATGTGGGAGATTCTGTGGGCTGGAATGTGGGTCCACTGTGGGTTGGAATGTGGGAGATTCTGTGGGTTGGAATATGAGCCATTAAAGAATTTTGCGCGGGCGTAAAAATTATGAGACATGTAAATAGATATGGAGAGTGGTAAAAATGATGTATTTGGGTTTACAATATAAGCAACGCATTTTACAGTACAAAATACAATAAACTTAATAACATTCTTAATTAGAAACATGAAGACATGTTTAGATTTAAAATCATAAAATCAGAACTAAAATAATCATGATTATACATCTATATTACCATAATTAATCAAAACATTATAATAATACGAATTGAAGAAAACAGATTAAAGCATTTTTACTTGGAGTAGAAATGTAGATATATTAATTAGTAACTTAAAAATATAAAATCTCAGTTAGGAGAGCAAACCTAATTTTTTTAGAAACAATGACTGATTACTGGCCCATAAAAATTTATTTTAATTTGTTTTTTTAACTTGCAGAACGCCATGGTCGATGAATGAATACTTGATATTAATTAACAATAATAAAAAGTGATGACAATAATATAAAAATTAATTACACCTGCCCTAATGGAGAAGATGTGCAACCGACAGCTCAGCCGCAGCTATTGCACAGCGCATCTGAAGGCTGCGTACGGCTGTTCAGTCCAAGGACTGGGGGTCGCCACACACAGCCTCAATTACCCCAGCTGATGCTGGCACCCATTTTACAGCTGGGTGAACTAAAGCAATACTATACAAATATATTAAACAGATGAGCCTTCTTATATACTGAAGTAGAATTTTATAGAAATGAATATAAATTAATTATTTGAAGTGTTAATTAATGTATTAAAATAATGTCCCGGTGATTATAGACAAACAAATTTAAACTAAATTTATTAACACCTTATTATTGATCAATTCAAAAAAGATTAAATTAGTTCTTTTTTACAACTAATAAACGTCATGCTCTTTGATAACAAAATGCAAGCCTAGTGAAACCTGTCCCTCTGTCTTTTCCTAAATCTTAACTACAGAGGGGTGATGCCAGCTACAGAGGGGGTGATGCCAGCTCCAGAGCGGATGCTGCCAGCTACAGAGGGGGTGATGCCAGCTCCAGAGGGGAATGCTGCCAGCTACAGAGGGGATGCTGCCAGCTACAGAGGGGATGCTGCCAGCTAGAGGGGGTGATGCCAGCTCCAGAGGGGATGCTGCCAGCTACAGAGGGGATGATGCCAGCTCCAGAGGGGATGCTGCCAGCTACAGAGGGGATGCTGCCAGCTACAGAGGGGGTGATGCCAGCTCCAGAGGGGATGCTGCCAGCTACAGAGGGGGTGATGCCAGCTCCAAAGGGGATTATGCCAGCTCCAGAGGGGATGCTGCCAGCTACAGAGGGGGTGATGCCAGCTCCAGAGGGGATGCTTCCTGCTACAGAGGGGATGATGCCAGCTCCAGAGGGGATGCTGCCAGCTACAGAGGGGATGCTGCCAGCTACAGAGGGGATGCTGCCAGCTACAGAGGGGATGCTGCCAGCTACAGAGGGGATGCTGCCAGCTCCAGAGGGGATGCTGCCAGCTACAGAGGGGATGCTGCCAGCTACAGAGGGGGTGATGCCAGCTCCAGAGGGGATGCTGCCAGCTACAGAGGGGGTGATGCCAGCTCCAAAGGGGATTATGCCAGCTCCAGAGGGGATGCTGCCAGCTACAGAGGGGGTGATGCCAGCTCCAGAGGGGATGCTTCCTGCTACAGAGGGGATGATGCCAGCTCCAGAGGGGATGCTGCCAGCTACAGAGGGGATGCTGCCAGCTACAGAGGGGATGCTGCCAGCTACAGAGGGGATGCTGCCAGCTACAGAGGGGATGCTGCCAGCTACAGAGGGGGTGATGCCAGCTCCAGAGGGGATGCTGCCAGCTAAGAAGCGGTGAGCCAAGCCTCGCAAAAAGAAGCCTTCCTGCCACAATGCACAGCCAGTACCTTCTAACACGGTTCAAGTTGAAGTCACAGGCAAAAATTAAGAAATCACGGGTTTCAAATCAATAAGGCCGATCAACATCCGGCATTTCAGGCGGTGTGGAATAGCGAAAGCTACTCGGCAGGGAATTGAAGACTCTGCCAGCAGGCACCTGCTCATCGGGCGGAAAATACGGAATACTTGGAGCATCCGAGGGCTCAGGCAGTGGTTGTCCTCCGTTGTCCTGAGCTGACCCAACGAACTCTACGACAAGGTTATTCTGGCTTTGCGAGCCAACACTGCTCGAGTCCTTCACAGATGTGGATTCCTTTTCGTGCTCAAGCAAATTTACCAGCTGAGTATCATTAGGCACTTGCAAGTTCTGATTGGCCGACATGATTGGCCGACAGTAGTATATTGCGCAATTAGGAAAATATTGTTGGATCCGATTAAAATAATGACAAACAATCTGAACAAGCGTTACATCCAATTAGGCTACATTCTCTGACAGTTTTCTCTTTGCTGAGAGTGTACCAAGCTGAAAGGGATAAATGAGAATAGATATTAATATTTGGGATTAGCTAATGCAGTCTTCATGCAAAGACAAAAGCGAACTTCAGTTAAAACTTTTTGCTAACATTTAAATCAATTTTTACCGTATTTGACATCAGCTGTATCTTGTAAATATTATGAGGGTTTCCAAAAAGAATTGTTTAATGAATTGTTGTCTGGAGAATTCAATTTGGGATTCCCATAGGGAAATTCCATGGGGAATTCATAGGGATCAAAGAGAAAATTTAAGGCAGAATTCTTTTAGGGCATTACATGGAAATTTTCTGGGGAATCCAGTGGAGGATTCTCGGGGGAATCCAGTGAAGGATTCTCGGGGGAATCCAGTGAAGGATTCTCAAGGGAATCCAGTGAAGGATTCTCGGGGGAATCCAGTGGAGGATTCTCGAGGGAATCCAGTGGAGGATTCTCGGGGGAATCCAGTGGAGGATTCTCGGGGGAATCCAGTGGAGAATTCTCGGGGGAATCCAGTGGAGGATTCTCGGGGAATCCAGTGGAGGATTCTCGGGGGAATCCAGTGAAGGATTCTCGGGGGAATCCAGTGAAGGATTCTCGGGGGAATCCAGTGGAGGATTCTCGGGGGAATCCAGTGGAGGATTCTCGGGGGAATCCAGTGGAGGATTCTCGGGGGAATCCAGTGGAGAATTCTCGGGGGAATCCAGTGGATGATTCTCGGGGGAATCCAGTGAAGGATTTTCAAGGGAATCCAGTGAAGGATTCTCGGGGGAATCCAGTGGAGGATTCTCGGGGGAATCCAGTGGAGGATTCTCGGGGGAATCTAGTGGAGGATTCTCGGGGGAATCCAGTGGAGGATTCTCGGGGGAATCCAGTGGAGGATTTTCGAGGGGATTCCAGTGGAGGATTCTTGGGGGAATCCAGTGGAGGATTCTCGGGGGAATCCAGTGGAGAATTCTCGGGGGAATCCAGTGGAGGATTCTCGGGGAATCCAGTGGAGGATTCTCGGGGGAATCCAGTGAAGGATTTTCGGGGAAATCCAGTGTAGAATTTGCATGGGAATTTCACGGATTCTCCTCACAGAGGAATTGATGTGCCGCTCGATTAATCCTAGGTGAATGCTGGGGAATTCTCAGGGAAATCTCAGGTATTCTCTGCCAACTATAAAACAATAACTAAACAGAAATTAATCAAAATACAGCAAAACACGTCGTGGCAGCATTTAAACACCAATGTTTATATAATAATACGATTATAATTTATTAAGATTCTTAATGTTGTTGGATATTTCAAGTCGACGACAATTATCAGCAAAACAAGGCTTGCAAATCAATCAATCAATCTACTTAGAAGCCACAATAGCATAGCAACGCGGTGACATTTTCGGCTGAAAAATTCTACACAATCTTGGCGGCGTTGAATTGCCCTGTTGCCGCCGCTCCATGAGCCACAGCAGCCGGTCGAGCAGGATGCAAGCCTCCACAGCCGGAGCGAGTAGACAGCGGAGAAGAAAAAATCGAAACAATCTCCGTTCAACGTGAGCAAACCTGTGCTCATACTCAACTATGCACTCATCGCTAATCTGTTCGGACAGTTCAGCCAAGCCCAGACGTTTCATGCCCAGTCTAGCATAAGCTAAGAAATCCGGACACCGTTTGCCAATCTTGCCAACAACCCAGTTGTCATCGGTTCTGCCCAGCTGATCCAGCAGCAGCTGTTGCAGCAGCACTCGATAGAACATTGACCGGTGCATCTGTCTTTGGTCTTCTGAATCTGCCAGCCGCTCAGGGCTCTGCGATGCCAGAATTCTGGCGTTGCGACCGATGCAGAATCGGCGAGCTTGCAGTCGGGCGGAGAGAGGAAAACCGGGGGCTGGCGGCTCGATGGACTGGGCTGCCTCTTGCTGCTGCAATCGGTTGGTTGTTGCCAATGTTGTTTACTATTGTTGTTTTGCTGAGTTGGTTGTTAATGGTTGTTGTTTTGTTGATTTGGTTGTTAATGGTTGTAGTTTTGTTGATTTGGTTGTTAATGGTTGCTGTTTTGTTGATTTGGTTGTTAATGGTTGTTTTTCTGTTGATTTGGTTGTTAATGGTTGTAGTTTTGTTGATTTGGTTGTTAATGGTTGTAGTTTTGTTGATTTGGTTGTTAATGGTTGTTGTTTTGTTGATTTGGTTGTTAATGGTTGTTGTTTTGTTGATTTGTTTGTTAATGGTTGTAGTTTTGTTGATTTGGTTGTTAATGGTTGTTGCTTTGTTGATTTGGTTGTTAATGGTTGTAGTTTTGTTGATTTGGTTGTTAATGGTTGTTGTTTTGTTGATTTGGTTGTTAATGGTTGTTGTTTTGGTTATTCATGGTTGTTGTTGTTCATTACGAGTAATTTTAATTGTATGTTGTTGTTGAATTGCTGATTTGGTTTGTTGTTTCAACTTATCTGCTGACTATGCAGTGTGTACACTTTAATTTCTACACTACTAACAAGTAGTAATAGTAATGACACGCTGTCAATAGATATAATAATAAAATACCCTCTGCAGCTGCTCGCAAGGACTGGTGCAGAAGGCTTCGGTTAGCAGATTATAACAGCAGCCAACGTTAACTAGCAGGCCGCAGTTAGGCGACTGATCGTAGAACTGCAGCAGGGTGCAGGCCAGCTGGCCGCAAGTGTGCAGTCCGATTAAGCCGAAAGGTCCGCCCTGCGAGGACAGTGTGTGCAAAATTAATGAAAATCTATCTATCTATCTGTCTATCTATTGTAGTGAGCCGCTAGTTTATGGTTAGGCGTCGCCCTTGTCAGCTGTTCCCTCGCCTTCGCCCTGGGTTGCTGTCTGCCGCTGGTCAGCTTCCCGCCCCTCCCTTTCGTCTGTCTGCTGCTGCCCTTGGCCTGTTCTGGCCTTTTGCGTCTTTGTTCTCAGCCCTTAGCTTCTCTGCTGTGGGCTGTCTCTGTTTCGTTCCCGTCCCGTTTTCCTCTGTCATGTGAGCAAGTCACATGACAGACATTGCGTTCTTCAAGTCCTAAAGTGCAGTAAACATGTTTACTGCACTCGTTGGCCCTGTTTACCGGGTGAGTCACGTGCTTTCGGACCCCTCCCTTCTCTAAGGAGAGGAGTGACTCATGTTGCTAAAAATAGCAACTGAGTCACAGCCGCGTGTACTCTGGCCGGGGACCTCAAGTGACGTCAGTTCTAAAAATAGAACAAGTCACGAGGTCTTCCGCACGCTTCTACCCTGCCCAAGACTCTCGAGTGACGTCAGTTTTAAAAATAGAACAAGTCACGAGGTCTTCTGCGTGGGTGTTTCCCGGCTATAAATAGGAGCCCTCTCCCCCTTGTTTCTGTCAAGGAGTCTGTTCTGTGTCTAGTTCTGTGCTAGTCTTGTTCTTCCGTGTGATTACGTCCCGAGTGTCTGAGTCTCTGCATACATTGAGTCTGTCCGTATTGGTCTGACTGAGACCCGACTAAAGCGCCACAAGCCTACGAGAGACTAACTCAGCCCTCCCTCTGCCATCCAAGCCCGGCAGGTACGGCTGACGAGACGCCTAGTACGTTGAACTGCAAATCTGCGCTAGGTGCTGTGTTCGTTGACTTCGTTATTTCGTTCCGACGGGAAGCTCACCTCACTGAAGGCCGAGACCTGAAGGAACTGGTGGCAGCACTACCTACGCTACTAAAGTTAAGAAGGCTTCTAAGTGAGAGGACGGAGCCCAAGTCACTGCGCTGTACAGCAGGACAACCACAGGTACAACACTATCTATCTATCTATCTATCTATTTATCTATCTATCTATCTATCTATCTATCTATCTGTCTATCTATCTGTCTATCTATCTATCTGTCTGTCTGTCTGTCTGTCTGTCTGTCTGTCTGTCTGT
Source organism: Macrostomum lignano (assembly GCA_002269645.1). Lineage (NCBI taxonomy): Eukaryota > Metazoa > Platyhelminthes > Macrostomidae > Macrostomum > Macrostomum lignano. Next base: position 529,054 of record NIVC01000095.1, on the reverse strand, counting down.
CTGTCTGTCTGTCTGTCTGTCTGTCTGTCTCTACCTATCTACCTATCTATCTAAAGCCGCTGTACACCCTGTGCAAGCGTGTGTACATGGCATGACTGCTTCTTGCCACCCCTAAATGTACAACAGACTGTTCCTCGAACCTTAGCTCCGCACTTCTCGGCCACAATATCAGCCAAATGTTGAGCGTCTCGAACTACTGCGCTAATCGAAGCGCAGAAAGACGCAGCTTCATCATCACCGGTAGCAGTAGAGGCTGACACTTCCTGTTCGGCGCGATACTCTTCCGGAGTCAGGCGTTTAACGTTGCCTTCGGCGCGTCTTTGCAGGAATCGCCATTTCTCTTCTAAATTATCGCGGCGCTTGATAGCCCCAGCCGTGTTGCCCGGCTTAGCGTCAATCTCCAGCACTCGCTGACCGTGAGCCAGGTACAAACAAGCGCCCAGGTAGCCTTTCCCAGAGCCAACATCTACTAGTAAATCAACGCCTCTAGAGCGCGCTAATCTGTCGCAAATTATCGACATCTGTTCGACTTCGTGCGATTTTTTAATACCCATAGCGTGACTAATAAATGCGCTGGTTGAAGAGGCGCTGGCTTCATCAGTGCTGCTTGATGCCTGCTGGTGCTGTTCGAGTTCGGCGAAGCTTTGAGCAGCAACTCGAAGACAGTCTAGACAGCAGGCGGCGCAGTCTCTGGCCAGGGTGTCTAGCGATGTGTGACGCCACACTGGAGCGGCCAGCTTATTGAATTGGCCATTGGGGAAGATGTCTATTGGCCTGGATGGATGGGTAAAAAACAGATGAGGAAATGGATAAATAGTGTATTTGGCGCTAAAATGTGTTTATTTGGCTCTACAATGTGTTTTATTTGGAGCTAAATGTGTGTTTATTTGGCACTACAATGTGTGTTTATTTGGCAATACAATGTGTGCTGATTTGGCACTACAATGTGTGCTGATTTGGCACTACAATGTGCTGATTTGGCACTACAATGTGTGCTGATTTGGCACTACAATGTGTGCTGATTTGGCACTACAATGTGTGCTGATTTGGCACTACAATGTGCTGATTTGGCAATACAATGTGTGCTTATTTGGCACTACAATGTGCTTATTTGGCACTACAATGTGTGTTTATTTGGCACTGCAATGTGTGCTGATTTGGCACTACAATGTGTGTTTATATGGCACTGCAATGTGTGCTGATTTGGCAATACAATGTGTGCTGATTTGGCAATACAATGTGTGCTTATTTGGCGCTACAATGTGCTGATTTGGCACTACAATGTGTGCTGATTTGGCACTACAATGTGTGCTGATTTGGCACTACAATGTGTGCTGATTTGGCACTACAATGTGTGCTGATTTGGCACTACAATGTGTGCTGATTTGGCACTACAATGTGTGCTGATTTGGCACTACAATGTGCTGATTTGGCACTACAATGTGTGCTTATTTGGCACTACAATGTGCTTATTTGGCACTACAATGTGTGTTTATTTGGCACTGCAATGTGTGCTGATTTGGCACTACAATGTGTGTTTATATGGCACTGCAATGTGTGCTGATTAGGCAATACAATGTGTGCTGATTTGGCAATACAATGTGTGCTTATTTGGCGCTACAATGTGCTGATTTGGCACTACAATGTGTGCTGATTTGGCACTACAATGTGTGCTGATTTGGCAATACAATGTGTGCTGATTTGGCACTACAATGTGTGCTGATTTGGCACTACAATGTGTGCTTATTTGGCACTACAATGTGTGCTTATTTGGCTCTACAATGTGTGCTGATTGGGCACTACAATGTGTGTTTATTTGGCACTACAATGTGCTGATTTGGCACTACAATGTGTGCTGATTTGGCACTACAATGTGTGCTTATTTGGCACTACAATGTGCTGATTTGGCACTACAATGTGTGTTTATTTGGCACTACAATGTGCTGATTTGGCACTACAATGTGTGTTTATTTGACAATACAATGTGCTGATTTGGCACTACAATGTGTGCTGATTTGGCACTACAATGTGTGTTTATTTGGCACTGTAATGTGTGCTGATTTGGCAATACAATGTGTGCTGATTTGGCAATACAATGTGTGCTTATTTGGCGCTACAATGTGCTGATTTGGCACTACAATGTGTGCTGATTTGGCACTACAATGTGTGCTGATTTGGCAATACAATGTGTGCTGATTTGGCACTACAATGTGTGCTGATTTGGCACTACAATGTGTGCTTATTTGGCACTACAATGTGTGCTTATTTGGCTCTACAATGTGTGCTGATTGGGAGATACAATGTGTGTTTATTTGGCACTACAATGTGCTGATTTGGCACTACAATGTGTGTTTATTTGGCACTACAATGTGCTGATTTGGCACTACAATGTGTGTTTATTTGGCAATACAATGTGTGTTTATTTGGCACTACAATGTGCTGATTTGGCACTACAATGTGTGCTTATTTGGCACTACAATGTGTGCTGATTTGGCACTACAATGTGCTGATTTGGCACTACAATGTGTGCTTATTTGGCACTACAATGTGTGCTGATTTGGCACTACAATGTGTGTTTATTTGGCGCTACAATGTGTGCTTATTTGGCACTACAATGTGTGCTGATTTGGCACTACAATGTGTGCTTATTTGGCACTACAATGTGTGCTTATTTGGCGCTACAATGTGTGCTTATTTGGCGCTACAATGTGTGCTGATTTGGCACTACAATGTGTGCTTATTTGGCACTACAATGTGTGCTTATTTGGCGCTACAATGTGTGCTGATTTGGCACTACAATGTGTGTTTATTTGGCACTACAATGTGTGTTTATTTGGCAATACAATGTGTGTTTATTTGGCAATACAATGTGTGTTTATTTGGCAATACAATGTGCTGATTTGGCGCTACAATGTGTGTTTATTTGGCAATACAATGTGTGTTTATTTGGCAATACAATGTGCTGATTTGGCACTACAATGTGTGCTGATTTGGCACTACAATGTGTGTTTATTTGGCACTACAATGTGCTGATTTGGCACTACAATGTGTGCTTATTTGGCACTACAATGTGTGCTTATTTGGCGCTACAATGTGTGCTGATTTGGCACTACAATGTGTGTTTATTTGGCACTACAATGTGTGTTTATTTGGCAATACAATGTGTGTTTTTTTGGCAATACAATGTGTGTTTATTTGGCAATACAATGTGCTGATTTGGCGCTACAATGTGTGTTTATTTGGCAATACAATGTGTGTTTATTTGGCAATACAATGTGTGTTTATTTGGCAATACAATGTGCTGATTTGGCGCTACAATGTGTGTTTATTTGGCACTACAATGTGTGTTTATTTGGCAATACAATGTGTGTTTATTTGGCAATACAATGTGCTGATTTGGCGCTACAATGTGTGTTTATTTGGCACTACAATGTGTGTTTATTTGGCAATACAATGTGTGTTTATTTGGCAATACAATGTGTGTTTATTTGGCAATACAATGTGCTGATTTGGCGCTACAATGTGTGTTTATTTGGCACTACAATGTGTGTTTATTTGGCAATATAATGTGTGTTTATTTGGCAATACAATGTGTGTTTATTTGGCAATACAATGTGCTGATTTGGCGCTACAATGTGTGTTTATTTGGCAATACAATGTGTGTTTATTTGGCAATACAATGTGCTGATTTGGCACTACAATGTGTGCTGATTTGGCACTACAATGTGTGTTTATTTGGCACTACAATGTGCTGATTTGGCACTACAATGTGTGTTTATTTAGCGCTAGAATGTTTTGCGCTGTGTTTATTTCACACTGTGTTTATCTGGCACAGTGTTTGTTTGACACTTTTCAATTGTATTTAGTCGGCACTAACTGCATTTTGTTGGGGCTATAACAATTGTATTTAACTTGGCACTGATAAACGCTTAAGCGCCTTAGATATAGTCAGGTGGCAGTCAAAAAACAGCCGATCTAAATAAAACTCACGGATTCGGTGAAGGCATGCCATCAAGTGACTGACAAGCGGATAGCCAGTGCCCCTCGTCAGTTAATAACCGATTCCGATGCAATTGAAACAGTTCGATTAGATCGCGGTCTCTCGACAGGCCGTCTAATTGGCTGTCAAAAAAATTTCCGACAGATAATATTTTGATCAAGATATGTAGCTTTCTCAGAAAGATAATTACAATATGATAATTACCTTGCAATGCCATCTGGCAGCATGCCAGACCACATGTCCAACGTTAGAAAATCATTAGCGTGAGCATTCGGCAAAGGTAAATAGTTGTCTAATAGGCGGGTAACACGATCTAGGGCTAAACAGACAGATTCCATATTGTTAATTAATAAATTTAGCTACTACTACTACTAATATTTCTACTAACAGTAGTATAATCAGGCCGAAGAATTGGTTAGCCGAAGTTTAAACGTGTCCCACTTGCGCAATTGCTGCAAATATTGTTCGGTTTGCTCGTCTTCCGTAGTACTATTAGTAGTAGGGTCTAAGATTGCAGAATCGACGCCAGTAGCTGTCCAGCGCTGAAGAATGCGCTGCGTACTTGGCTGAACGTCAACAGCCAACGGTTGACAGGGAAAATCTCGTTTAGCCCTGCTAGCTAGCAGATCTCTGAGGGCGGCTTCCTGCGCTGAGACGTACTCGTCAGGACAAGAGGCTGAAGAGCAACGAACTCGGACAAGATTGCGCAGATGCAGACCGAAGTCTGACCCCTGCTGTTGCTGACGCTGTTGGCGACGCTGTGTCAGTTGCGGAGTGGCCTGTTCTACTAGCTGTACAAGACGGCGAAGTTGCTGGATTCTCTGCTGCACATTCACAGCTGTGGCTGCAGCTGCCATATAAATGTGTTTAATACAATTTTTTCAATTTTTTTCAATGGCTACAGCAGCTGGATTGCACAGTCTGAAAAATTAGATAGCACATAAATAAATACGGCTGATTGCATATAGATTTGTGATGACAAACACTGTACAAATCCCGTCTGACTTTAACTGACACAGACTGGGGTCTGACAATCTGACTGATCTGACACAGACTGGAGTTTGACAATCTGAATGATCTGACACAGACTGGGGTTTGACAATCTGAATGATCTGACACAGACTGGGGTTTGACAATCTGAATGATCTGACACAGACTGGGGTCTGACAATCTGACTGATCTGACACAGACTGGGGTTGGACAATCTGACTGATCTGACACAGACTGGGGTTTGACAATCTGAATGATCTGACACAGACTGGGGTTTGACAATCTGAATGATCTGACACAGACTGGGGTTGGACAATCTGACTGATCTGACACAGACTGGGGTTTGACAATCTGAATGATCTGACACAGACTGGGGTTGGACAATCTGAATAATCTGACACAGACTGGGGTTGGACAATCTGACTGATCTGACACAGACTGGGGTTTGACAATCTGAATGATCTGACACAGACAGGGGTTTGACAATCTGACTGATCTGACACAGACTGGGGTTTGACAATCTGAATGATCTGACACAGACAGGGGTTTGACAATCTGACTGATCTGACACAGACTGGGGTTTGACAATCTGACTGATCTGACACAGACTGGGGTTTGACAATCTGAATGATCTGACACAGACAGGGGTTTGACAATCTGACTGATCTGACACAGACTGGGGTTTGACAATCTGACTGATCTGACACAGACTGGGGTTGGACAATCTGACTGATCTGACACAGACAGGGGTTTGACAATCTGATTGATCTGACACAGACTGGGGTTTGACAATCTGAATGATCTGACACAGACTGGGGTTTGACAATCTGACTGATCTGACACAGACTGGGGTTGGACAATCTGACTGATCTGACACAGACTGGGGTTTGACAATCTGACTGATCTGACACAGACTGGGGTTTGACAATCTGAATGATCTGACACAGACAGGGGTTTGACAATCTGAATGATCTGACACAGACTGGGGTTTGACAATCTGAATGATCTGACACAGACTGGGGTTTGACAATCTGACTGATCTGACACAGACTGGGGTTGGACAATCTGACTGATCTGACATCATTAAACAACGATAAGAAATATAAGAAACGTCTAAATCTATAGTTTACAACTCGCAAATTATAGTAAAACGTTCCATATAATGTTATATTGAATATTTATATTAAAAAATACACAAAAGCTTAATGGCACACACTACAAAAATACCTCATCAAAATGTAACAGCAGTGGAAACCCGAAAAGATGTACTTAAGAGTTCGATAGAAATTTACTTTTTCATAAAGATAGTGTAAGTGACAGACAAAGTATAAGTACAAAACACACCGAACTATAGGCAGGAAAAAACAAACAGAAAGACAGATTATAAACAGTTTCGAATGTCGGATTTTTGTTAACTCCATAATTTAATAATTTTATTCGTTAATGAATAAAAAACACGGACAGTTACAAGCAGAAACTAAAGGAAACGAATCAATATTACATCTTTCATAAAAAGCAAGAAAGAAAAAAACGTACAAAATTAAGGAAAATAATTAGTGACCTTTTTAAAAGGCGTTAAGTATGCAATACACGCCAACTAACAGTATTGAGTTTTGCTGCATTAGAAATTTCGAGATACAGTTTATCGGGAAATTTAATTTCAGCCACAGATAACTAGAATAACTCTATATTTCTCAATTGAATTTCAAGTTGTGCGTCTATACTTTTTTACAGTAGTTTGTCTGCGCAGTACCACTTAAATTTATGGTGGAAGGTAAAATTTCCTTGCCTTTTGGGGCTTGCGGCGCAACCTCAGGAGCAAATGGTGTTAAGAATGAACAACATGTATTTAACTCGATGTACACAACTGAACGCAAGACGGACGAAATTCAGCCAAGGGGGGGCAGGTCCAATCTAGCTCAGCCAATGATAGAGCAGTAAGGAGAGAAGGTCAAAGTCAGACGGACGAAACTCAGCCTAGGCGCAAGCCCAATTCAGCTCAGCCAATGAGAGAGCAGTAAGGAGAGAAGGTCAAAGTCAGACGGACGAAACTCAGCCTAGGCGCAAGCCCAATTCAGCTCAGCCAATGAGAGAGCAGTAAGGAGAGAAGGTCAAAGTCAGACGGACGAAACTCAGCCTAGGCGCAAGCCCAATTCAGCTCAGCCAATGAGAGAGCAGTAAGGAGAGAAGGTCAAAGTCAGACGGACGAAACTCAGCCTAGGCGCAAGCCCAATTCAGCTCAGCCAATGAGAGAGTAGTAAGGAGAGAAGGTCAAAGTCAGACGGACGAAACTCAGTCTAGGGGCAGGCCCAATTCAGCTCAGCCAATGAGAGAGCAGTAAGGAGAAAAGACAAATTTAGACGGACAAAACTCAGCCTAGAGGGAAGGCCGAAATTCTTGCGGATGAGCATCCAGAGAATCAAATCCAGCAGCAGCAAAAACTTAAAGCGTTGCCTTTATTTTACTATAAAATGTACTACAAAAGTTAAAGTGACTTCTGCTTCTCTGAAAGCAGATAATTACAATCGGCAATAGCGAATCGATACCAGGGCACGGCTAGCAGCACAGTGCCACCGTGCCACAGGCTGTGAGCATCCAATACCCACCAAATGGGCGGAAAATCCAACACTTCCAACAGCACTAGACCGTTCAATAATGCTACTGTTAGTAGGCAATCGCGCGTGTAAGGTTGAGAACGAACTCTCCGGATGGACCAGATTAACCAGCCTATACAATTGGCAGCTCCAACGCTTAAATTCACCGTCATATTGTAGCCATAGTCAAAATGCACGCAGCTCAAATACCAAACGTGACGAATATAGAATACGATTGAAGCAATGGCCACAGCGGCTAGGCCAATCAAATTTGAACGGTTCTTACTGTAGTCGTTGTCTCGCTGGACTGTAAGGCGACAAGCTAGACAGAATAAACAGGTTAATAAGTACAATAGGGCACTGAAGTAGTCTAATTGTTCTGTTAGGGGAATATCTTTAGCGTGGAATACGGTCGAACTGAGCCAGGTTGCTATGGCAACTAATGAGTACAGATGCCAGACATTGTACATAGGAGACTGCGGGTTCACCTGCAATAGGGAGGGATTGTAAATGGTAGCGGTATTTTAGATTGGGTCAATTCTCTACGATAAACTGAAGAGCATCAATGATAAATATGTATAAGGAATATCTACAGTGGTAGTATTAGTATAGTAGTAAGTAGTAGTAGTAGCAGCAGTATTAGTAGTAGCAGTAGTAGTAGAAGTAGTAAGTAGTAGTAGTAGTAGTAGTAGCAGTATTAGTAGTAGCAGTAGTAGTAGTAAGTAGTAGTTGCAGCAGTAGTATCAGTGGTAGTAGTAGCAGTATTATTGTAGTAGTAGCAGTAGTAGTAGTAGTAAGTAGTAGTAGTAGTAGCATACATGCGCAACCTCCAAATTTCGGTCGGCCATGCGACTTAGTTTTAACAAAAATGCGACGTAGTTTTTGGCCAAAAATGCGACTTACATGTAAAAAAAACCCGAAAGCAAAATAAACGCAACTTTGGGTAAACGGCAGGAGTAACTATGACTGTCTTATAAAGCCAAAATGCCTCGTCAGCTACTTAGTACTACTACTCGGTGTTTTTTCGGGTTGGCATTTTTGCGACTTCCTTGGTTGGCCGCCAAATCGGTCGGCCGGATCGGCCGACTCGGCCGGATCGGCCGACTCGGCCGACTGTTGCGCATGTATGAGTAGTAGTAGTAGTAGTAGTAGTAGTAGCAGTAGTAGTAGTAGTAACTAATAATAGCAATTCATCGTTAGCACTATTTACGTTATAGTATCAGTACTAAGCATAGATGAGTAGTATCAGTAGTATAATAGGTCATTATCCAGTCTCAAACTCAGAAACGCCTCACCTGCTCCCGGAACGCCGCAAACATATAGACGTGACAGGCGCAATTAAGCGCGGAGAACAGCGCCGACGCGGGCTCCTGCAGGCCCAACAGCCGAAGGAACGGCCATCGACCGTAGAACTTTGGCGTCGGCAAGCCGTCGCGATGAAAAGCGGTCACAGTCTGCCACAGGCAGTCGTGCTTGCACTGGTCTTCGCACGAGTCAGTTGTCCACCTGGTCAGCGGGTGGGCCGCCCGATCCCGTCTGACTTTAGCCTCGCTGCAGCCCGCCTTAGCCAAGCACTTTTCCATGCAAATGTGATGCACATAGGCTTGATCGCCTTCGGATGCGGCTACTAGAGACGATGACGTCATCAGTAGAGTGGCTTGCAATAGAATTTGCAGCATCGTTAGGCTTAAAGTCTCTGAAAAATAAAAAATCGAATTGGAGTTGAAAACCACCGATATGTAGCGTAATAATAATATAAAAGTACAGAATGTAGCATCAGACGCATGGCAGAGTGGCTATCGCGCTGCCTTTTCTTGCTATAGGTCCCGGATTCGATTCCTGTGACTAAATAATTTGAACAATTTTTCTGTCTCACTGCTACGATACCATTATCATACTACTAACTTTAATATAATAAAAATATATAAAAAAATTAAGAGGGAACCGGGAGCAGCTGCGGCATAAAAACAGAACACCGATATGTATCGATACACACATAATACAACAGGCTAGGCTAGTGGTCCTAGGTTCGATTCCTGTGACATTTGACTAACAAAATTAAATATAAATTTTTTATCTTAAACTTAGTAGGAAAATGGTTACTAAACTTACCGCCGATATGTATCGATAAATGCATAATACGTTAAAAAACACAAGTCTTGAAGTTTAAAGTAAGTAACTTTGTAGAAAATGAGCTTTATTGTTACTTGTAGTGCAACATATAGAAAAAACCAATAGCAAAAGCAGTTAGTGCATTATAGTATGACATACGCACATATTGAACTGCTTACATGAATTTAGAATAATCTTAAGTGTTCAATGATTAAATAAAATTAAAAGGAAATTTAGAGCTGGACAAAACTGGACGGCTTCAGTTAAAAGAAAAGAGAAAAAGAAGGAATAACCGGAGACTGACGGATGGAATTTCGCAATTTTAGTGCAAAGAAGAAAAGCAAAAAAACATTTAATTTAGTAATAGAAATTGTTCATGTTTTCAAAAGAACAAAAATGCTATCTATACTACTAAATTAATGCCTGGCAAAACAGTAGTAATATATGGTAAGTTAACTTGAAAAAAACAATAATCGAACATAATATTGAATAGACGATGTAACTATGATATAAATTATTAAACGCACAGGTGAAAATTGCACAGCCAGCTGTGAGACACAGTGTGCGTCTAACATTATTGGACCTCTGGTTTATATTAAGTAATTTGGTTCTGCAGACGTGTTTGAATTCTGCACATGGATAATTAAATTCTGCAGATATACGAGTATGTTTAGATTCTGCAGACGGATGATTAGATTCTTTAGATGGATGATTAGATTCTTCAGATGGATGATTAGATTCTTCAGATGGATGATTAGATTCTTCAGATAAACGATTAGATTCTGCAGATAGATGCTTCTAAGGTTCTGCAGATAGATGCTTAGATTCTGCAGATAGATGTTTAGATTCTGCAGATAGATGAGTAGATTCTGCAGATAGATGAGTAGATTCTGCAGATAGATGTTTAGATTCTGCAGATAGATGAGTAGATTCTGCAGATAGATGAGTAGATTCTGCAGATAGATGAGTAGATTCTGCAGATAGATGAGTAGATTCTGCAGATAGATGAGTAGATTCTGCAGATAGATGAGTAGATTCTGCAGATAGATGAGTAGATTCTGCAGATAGATGAGTAGATTCTGCAGATAGATAAAGATTCGGCAGATAGACACATTCTGCAATTTTGTCATTTTCAATAATATTCAAAGCTACAGATGCTATTAATGAAAAACTACAAATACATAAAATATGAATAATGAATACATTATGAATAATCATACATAAAATTATTAAAGCTTTAAGCTTTAAAAACTTTTTTGTCACGGCTAAGGCTCTCATAAATAATTCATGATATATGTTAATTAGCAGGCAAATAACATTAACAGGCAAAGCTACACAAGATAAAAAACAGTTGGGAGTCACATTCTCAACCAGCGGAATTACCGCCACCAGCTGATGACGGTGGAATGTCAAAGTCGCCAGCGCTGACATCCGCGTCGCTGCCTTCAGCGGGCGTCAGACTCAGCATCCGCGCAGCAGCCGCCGCTACATCCTCAACATCCGCTCTTTCGTAGGCTTCGCTACTCCGACTGCTCACAGCTTCTTCTTCTTCTCCATCATCATCGCCATCATCTCTATGATCGGCAGTCGCTGTTTGGCCAACTCGAAACACAGCCAGAGGACTGGACAGGCAGGATTCGCCTAGATCAGAGACAGCCGCTACGGCTACGGCGATAGGCGGTGGCGGGGCACCTGCGGCAGCGGCGGCAGACACAATGGTCTGCGGCAGGTCCACTGTGCAGCTGCATTTGCTGTCGTACACTCGGGCCTGCTCTGTTCCGTTGATATAAACTGCGTAGCCTGTGATGCCGCCTGGGGTGAGAGTGCCTGAAAATGTACGAGGGAGAGATTAATCAGC
>NIVC01000095.1:362500-515000 GCA_002269645.1 Macrostomum lignano | reverse complement strand
GGCGATTCTTCAGGTGGTTAAGGGGCGATTTTTCAGGTAGTGATAGAGGGGATTCTTCAGGTGGTTAAGGGGCGATTCTTCATGTGGTTTAGGGGCGATTCTTCAGGTGGTTAAGGGGCGATTTTTCAGGTAGTGATAGAGGGGATTCTTCAGGTGGTTAAAGGGCGATTCTTCAGGTGGATTCTTCAGGTAGTGATAGAGGGGATTCTTCAGGTGGTTTAGGGGCGATTCTTCAGGTAGTGATAGAGGGTATTCTTCAGGTGTTTTAGGGGCGATTCTTCAGGTAGTGATAGAGGGGATTCTTCAGGTGTTTTAGGGGCGATTCTTCAGGTAGTGATAGAGGGGATTCTTCAGGTGGTTTAGGGGCGATTCTTCAGGTAGTGATAGAGGGTATTCTTCAGGTGTTTTAGGGGCGATTCTTCAGGTAGTGATAGAGGGTATTCTTCAAGTGTTTTAGGGGCGATTCTTCAGGTAGTGATAGAGGGGATTCTTCAGGTGTTTTAGGGGCGATTCTTCAGGTAGTGATAGAGGGGATTCTTCAGGTGATTAAGGGGCGATTCTTCAGGTGGATTCTTCAGGTAGTGATAGAGGGGATTCTTCAGGTGGTTTAGGGGCGATTCTTCAGGTAGTGATAGAGGGTATTCTTCAGGTGTTTTAGGGGCGATTCTTCAGGTAGTGATAGAGGGGATTCTTCAGGTGTTTTAGGGGCGATTCTTCAGGTAGTGATAGAGGGGATTCTTCAGGTGGTTTAGGGGCGATTCTTCAGGTAGTGATAGAGGGTATTCTTCAGGTGTTTTAGGGGCGATTCTTCAGGTAGTGATAGAGGGTATTCTTCAGGTGTTTTAGGGGCGATTCTTCAGGTAGTGATAGAGGGTATTCTTCAGGTGTTTTAGGGGCGATTCTTCAGGTAGTGATAGAGGGTATTCTTCAGGTGTTTTAGGGGCGATTCTTCAGGTAGTGATAGAGGGGATTCTTCAGGTGTTTTAGGGGCGATTTTTCAGGTAGTGATAGAGGGTATTCTTCAGGTGTTTTAGGGGCGATTCTTCAGGTAGTGATAGAGGGGATTCTTCAGATGTTTTAGGGGCGATTCTTCAGGTAGTGATAGAGGGGATTCTTCAGGTGTTTTAGGGGCGATTCTTCAGGTAGTGATAGAGGGGATTCTTCAGGTGTTTTAGGGGCGATTCTTCAGGTAGTGATAGAGGGTATTCTTCAGGTGTTTTAGGGGCGATTCTTCAGGTAGTGATAGAGGGGATTCTTCAGGTGTTTTAGGGGCGATTTTTCAGGTAGTGATAGAGGGTATTCTTCAGGTGTTTTAGGGGCGATTCTTCAGGTAGTGATAGAGGGGATTCTTCAGGTGGTTTAGGGGCGATTCTTCAGGTAGTGATAGAGGGGATTCTTCGGGTGGTTTAGGGGCGATTCTTCAGGTAGTGATAGAGGGGATTCTTCAGGTGGTTTAGGGGCGATTCTTCAGGTAGTGATAGAGGGGATTCTTCAGGTGGTTTAGGGGCGATTCTTCAGGTGATTAAGGGGCGATTCTTCGGGTGGTTAAGGGGCGATTCTTCAGGTAGTGATAGAGGGGATTCTTCAGGTGGTTTAGGGGCGATTCTTCAGGTAGTGATAGAGGGGATTCTTCGGGTGGTTTAGGGGCGATTCTTCAGGTAGTGATAGAGGGGATTCTTCAGGTGGTTTAGGGGCGATTCTTCAGGTAGTGATAGAGGGGATTCTTCAGGTGGTTTAGGGGCGATTCTTCAGGTGATTAAGGGGCGATTCTTCGGGTGGTTAAGGGGCGATTCTTCAGGTGGTTAAGGGGCGATTTTTCAGGTAGTGATAGAGGGGATTCTTCAGGTGGTTTAGGGGCGATTCTTCAGGTGGATTCTTCAGGTAGTGATAGAGGGGATTCTTCAGGTGGTTAAGGGGCGATTCTTTATGTGGTTTAGGGGCGATTCTTCAGGTAGTGATAGAGGGTATTCTTCAGGTGTTTTAGGGGCGATTCTTCAGGTAGTGATAGAGGGGATTCTTCAGGTGTTTTAGGGGCGATTCTTCAGGTAGTGATAGAGGGGATTCTTCAGGTGTTTTAGGGGCGATTCTTCAGGTGATTAAGGGGCGATTCTTCGGGTGGTTTAGGGGCGATTCTTCAGGTGGTTAAGGGGCGATTTTTCAGGTAGTGATAGAGGGGATTCTTCAGGTGGTTTAGGGGCGATTCTTCAGGTAGTGATAGAGGGGATTCTTCAGGTGGTTTAGGGGCGATTCTTCAGGTAGTGATAGAGGGGATTCTTCAGGTGGTTTAGGGGCGATTCTTCAGGTAGTGATAGAGGGGATTCTTCAGGTGGTTTAGGGGCGATTCTTCAGGTGATTAAGGGGCGATTCTTCGGGTGGTTAAGGGGGCGATTCTTCAGGTGATAAAGGGGTGATTTTTTAGGTAGCTTAAGGGCGATTTCTCAGGTCCGTTTAGGAACGGTACTTTCTGTGTTTTGGCGGTGTACTAAGATTCCCAAAACAACTGTTTGCTTTCGCTAACAACCTGCAACAGGCGGCAGCGCCTCTCCTGCTGGTAGGACTCATAGTACACCTCTAGCTGCCTGTGCAGAAATGCCAAATGCTGCTGCACCCGACGCCGGTAAAGTCGTTCGCGCAAGCGCCGAATTCGCGCGTTCAAATGGCGCGCCCGATAGCCGCGCCATGCCGACTGGATTCGCACAGCGGCCGCGTGCAGCTCTGCAGAAATAAATTAATTGGCTAATAACTTACTAATAGGATGGTTTGGTGTCCACGGAGAAGTTTTTGGTTAATACGAGTCGCGGGTACACTTGACAGACAGACAGGCGAATTCAGGAGACAGTTGTGCAATAAGCATGTAATAAACTTTAAGCAGGACACCAAGGAATACTTAAATAAACAACACAATATAAACATGCTAAAAGTACGCCAAAACTCAGTAACCGATTATCTTTTAGGAGCAGAGAGAAGCATTTTTCACTTTGCTACAACAATCTAGGTGGTCAGGAAATGAAACAAGGTAAACTAAAAAAGCTTTTCATCAAACAATTCCATTTATTAACTAAACTAAAAAATAGGAGAAGAAACACATACTCAGCTCTTTTAGTGTCATAACGCCTGAAATCGGATCAAGTTGAATAAAATGTTTTCTCAATTTATATTAAGAAATAATTCCTTCGAAAAGACACCAGAGATTAGGAGCTTCAAACTTGTTCATAAAGTTTAAGATGTATTTATGAAGTTTCAAATGCTTTTATCAAGCTTCAAATGTGTTTATAAAATTTCAAATGTGTTTATAGAAGGTTTCAAATGTGTTTATGAAGTTTAAAACCTACTTGTAAAGTTGAAAACTTTTCGAAAATCTCAAATAATTTGTTTTGCAACTTTTAAAGAACAATAGACTATTCATTTACCTTTGTTCCGAACCGGATCAGCAAAAACTGGCTTCCGATTGCCAACAAAATGCGGCCCAACAACAGACGGAGAAGGCGGCTTCAAAGTGACCAGCTCAGCGTTTGCGACCCCCGTAGCCGGTGACGTCACAATAGGCGCTGCTGGACTACCCGGAGGTCCCTGCTGCAGATGCTGCTGCTGCTGAGGCTGCTGACTGATCCGATGCCTACTACTATTATTAGTACTACTATTAGTAGCCGCAACAGGCACATACACAGATTCAGATTGCAGCAGTGAACTGTTCAATTCGTCATCTCTAGTGACCGTGTCTGAGTCAGACGAATGAGTCTCATAGCCCAGAGTAGCTCGGGGCGGTAGTCGAACAACTCTGTCTCTGTTGCTAGCTGGTTGCGGAGGCGGCTGCTTCTGAGCCGGCTGATACTCAGGAGCCGTACTAGGCCGCAGGTTCGAATGCTTCAATGGTTGATAGCCACCTCCACCGCCTCCGCCACTGCTCACAACTCTGGCCTCCTCTTCTAAACCAAAATTCAACGTTCGATTCAATGTTGAAGACGATGACCTGACAGAATCCGCGGCTGGATCGTTGGCGGTGCTGCTGGCTGCGGACGCTCGGCTGGCTGACACTTCCTGACGATGGATGCGCCGTTTGTTGAGCACTTTAGCTAGCAGGTCGGACTCTTGAGCAGCCTCTCTAGGCGGGCAGTGCTGACAAAGATAGGCGATCAGTTCCGAGTGCTGACCGGTGACAAAGTGCCTTGCGCGACCTTGACTGTACAGCCATTCAGCTTTGAGCGACTCGGGTTCCGATACTGGCGTGCCATCCAGTAGTTTTAAACCCGGGCACCAGTTCACAATGTAGGGACGGTAGTTGAACTGGCTGTGGAATTGGGACAAATTATAATACATCTGATTTCATTGATTTGATAAATTAGCACGGAAATTAATAAAATCACCGCAGTTTAAACTCCCAAAAATCCTCTTCTTACCCCAAAATAGGAATCCCAAAATCCCATTCTTCCCCATAAATTGGAAATCCCAATATCTCATTTTCAACATAAATTGAAAATCCCAAATATCCCATTCTTCCCAAAAAATGGAAATCCCAAATCTCTTCTGCCTCATAAATTCGAAATTCTCAAATCCTATTCTTATCCATAAATTGAAAATTATAAAATTCTATTCCACCCTAAAAATCGGAAATCCCAAAAGCTCATTCTTCCCCATAATTCCACCTACATTTATACTAAATTGAAGCTTCAAAAATTCCTTTCTTTCCCATAAATTGGAAATCCCGAAATCCCCTTCTCTCCCATAAATTGGAAATCCAAGAAATCATCTTCTTTCGCATAAATTGGAAATCCCAAAAATCTCATTTTCCCCATAAATTGGAAATCCCGAAATCCCCTTCTCTCCCACAAATCGGAAATCCAAGAAATCATCTTCTTCCCCATAAATTGGAAATCCCAAATATTCCATTCTTCCCTATACATTGGAAATCCCAAAAATTCAATTCTTCCCCATTAATTGGAAATCTCAAATGTCCCATTCTTCCCCATAAATTTGAAATCCCAAAAAATTCCATTCTCTTCATAAATTGGAAATCCCAAAAAAATCCATTCTTTTCCATAAATTGGAAATCCCAAAAAATTCCATTCTTTTCCATAAATTGGAAATCCTAAAAATTCTGGACCCATTCTTCAAAATTATTTCGCAATCCAAAAACTTCCTTATCTTGAAACTATTTTGAAATCCTTTTTTTCTACAATTCAAAAAAAACAATTTCCTAATTAGGAATCAACTCACCACTCCGGCAGAGCTTCAACGCAAGGATTATTTTTAACAGACAGCTGTTCCAGCTTTTTCAAGTGCGCCAAGTGCGACATCTGATTATAAAAATTGAAATTTCAACAATGCACAAGGTAAACAACTTGATAATGGAGTGTTGAGAAACGAATGATCAAAACAATAAATAAATGAGGACACATCACTCACATCTGTCATCTCCTCAATGATATTCTCAGCCAATGACAGGATGGTTATTGAACCGGGAAAATATTGCGGCAATTTTCGTAGCGTTGCCAAGCGATTGCCGTGAAGCAGAAGTGTCTGGCAGTTGGGACATTATTTGGTTTTTAATATAAAGCAAGAATATGAATTATGAAATATAGTTGTAATCCATGGGGATATAGCCATCCTTCCTTGCTCACCCTTAACGATTTCAAATGCGACAGATCTGCTAGGGCTGTTATCTGGTTGTCCGACAAGTCCAAATGACGCAAATTAACAGTGCGAGTCAGGTTCTCGATGCTCTGCAAATTCGTTAATAGGTCGGTACTGGGTAGAAGCGGTGAACAAGTTGCCACTAACAAAGCTGGTTCAGGGGCGACTCCTCAGTTGGGTCAGGGGCGATTCTTGAGTTGGGCCAATG
This sequence comes from Macrostomum lignano, assembly GCA_002269645.1. Lineage (NCBI taxonomy): Eukaryota > Metazoa > Platyhelminthes > Macrostomidae > Macrostomum > Macrostomum lignano. Next base: position 509,161 of record NIVC01000095.1, on the reverse strand, counting down.
GCGATTCTTGAGTTGGGCCAATGACGATTCTTGAGTTGGTTCAGGGGCGATTCTTGAGGTGAGTCAGGGGCGATTCTAGAGGTGAGTCAGGGGCGATTCTAGAAGTGAGTCAGGGGCGATTCTAGAGGTGGGTCATAAGCGATTCTTGAGTTGAGACAGGGGCGATTCTTGAGTTGTCAGGGGCGATTCTTGAGTTGAATCAGGGGCGATTCTTGAGTTGTCAGGGGCGATTCTAGAGGTGAGTCATAAGCGATTCTTGAGTTAAGACAGGGGCGATTCTTGAGTTGTCAGGGGCGATTCTTGAGTTGTCAGGGGCGATTCTTGAGTTGTCAGGGGCGATTCTTGAGTTGAGACAGGGGCGATTCTTGAGTTGAGACAGGGGCGATTCTTGAGTTAAGACAGGGGCGATTCTTGAGTTGTCAGGGGCGATTCTTGAGTTGTCAGGGGCGATTCTTGAGTTGTCAGGGGCGATTCTTGAGTTGGGTGAAGGGCGATTCTCAAGGTGGTTCAGGGTCGATTTTCAAGGGGTTTAGGAACGATTCTTCAGGTGGTTCAGGAGCCATTCTTTCGATATTAAGGGGCAATTCTTCAGGTGGTTCAGGGGCAATTCTTCAGGTGGTTCAGTGGCAGTTTTTCAAGGTGTTTAGGAACAATTCTTCAGGGGGTAAACGGGCGATTCTTGAAGAGGTTCAGAGGCCAGTAATGTGGCCGAATGGATGATGCTTTAACTGTTTTAGGGGACGATTCCGAAAATATTTAGAGGTCATTGACAAAGGTACTCCGCTGTGAATTTAAAAGAGCAAGCAGCAAAGCAATCTCACCCGAATTCGATTGCCAGACAGATTGAGCCAAGTCAGTTTAGTCAAATTTCTAGTACCCTCAATAGATGACAAATCATTGTTAGGCAGATTGAGAACTGTTAAATTGGCCAATTGTAGTACGCCCGACATGCTCACGATGCGGTTGCTGGCTATGGATAACTGTGTAAATCAAAGAGGATATCAGTATACAGTATTATTAGTATATGGAAGAATCAGGAGGCTGTGTGCACCCTGTCTATTCCGCCCACTCCCCTGAGCAGGCACACAACCGCGCGGATATGTACGCAGTCATACGCACAGGCACACTCACTCACACACACTCAAGGGCGTTAATTGCACGAGCAGAGCCAAGTCGAGACTCAAATTTAGGGCCCCAAATTAATGTGACTGCACTTAGAATCGAGCTTGGGCCGCTGGCACATCAGAGAGCCGCGCTAGACCACTGGGTTATGGCCCGCTGTGTACAGTATTACTTTTATTAGTAGTTAACAACTAGTTTTGCAGTACCTGCTTCAATTCGTGATAGCTCTCAAGATTCTCGATTCTTTTGAGCTCATTTCTATCAAGAATCAGAGTCACTGGTCGAGCCTCTAATGGCAGTTGCAACTGGCGAAGACCCTGAGCTGACAGGTCAACTGTCTGATTGCTTGATTGGCCTGATGAGGTCATTGTAATGCACTTCTTATTGTCAAGTCTCTGTATATAGAAACGGCTGTATTTTATACAAGCGTCATTTACCAAGTAAGGCCAATTAGTAAATTTATCAAATCAGCAATGTAGAAAGCAACAGCAATTGAAAAATAATCTAAATATACTAAATTTATTTACTATTTATAATGAACAATGACTGCTGCTGCATGCTTGTAACTAAAAATGAATTTAATTTAAACAAGATAAAATCTAACACAAGCTGTTAATTTAATGGGTAAACTCACCTTTCTAAAAGGTAAATCCGCCTGTCTAAGGGTAAACCCACCTGTGAACCTGCCTGTAATAGGTAAACCTGACCTGTCTAAAGGGTAAACCTGCATGTCTAATGGGTAAACCTGCATGTCTAAAAGGTAAACCTGCATGTCTAATGGGTAAACCTGCATGTCTAAAAGGTAAACCTGCATGTCTAATGGGTAAACCTGCATGTCTAATGGGTAAACCTGCATGTCTAAAGGGTAAACCTGCATGTCTAAAAGGTAAACCTGCATGTCTAATGGGTAAACCTGCATGTCTAAAGGGTAAACCTGCATGTCTAATGGGTAAACCTGCATGTCTAATGGGTAAACCTGCATGTCTAATGGGTAAACCTGCATGTCTAAAAGGTAAACCTGCATGTCTAATGGGTAAACCTGCATGTCTAATGGGTAAACCTGCATGTCTAAAGGGTAAACCTGCATGTCTAAAAGGTAAACCTGCATGTCTAATGGGTAAACCTGCATGTCTAAAGGGTAAACCTGCATGTCTAAAAGGTAAACCTGCCTGTCTAATGGGTAAACCTGCATGTCTAATGGGTAAACCTGCATGTCTAAAAGGTAAACCTGCATGTCTAATGGGTAAACCTGCATGTCTAATGGGTAAACCTGCCTGTCTAATGGGTAAACCTGCATGTCTAATGGGTAAACCTGCCTGTCTAATGGGAAAACCTGCATGTCTAAAAGGTAAACCTGCATGTCTAATGGGTAAACCTGCCTGTCTAATGGGTAAACCTGCATGTCTAATGGGTAAACCTGCCTGTCTAATGGGTAAACCTGCATGTCTAAAAGGTAAACCTGCATGTCTAATGGGTAAACCTGCCTGTCTAATGGGTAAACCTGCATGTCTAATGGGTAAACCTGCCTGTCTAATGGGTAAACCTGCATGTCTAAAAGGTAAACCTGCATGTCTAATGGGTAAACCTGCATGTCTAATGGGTAAACCTGCCTGTCTAATGGGTAAACCTGCATGTCTAATGGGTAAACCTGCCTGTCTAATGGGTAAACCTGCATGTCTAATGGGTAAACCTGCCTGTCTAATGGGTAAACCTGCATGTCTAATGGGTAAACCTGCCTGTCTAATGGGTAAACCTGCCTGTCTAATGGGTAAACCTGCATGTCTAATGGGTAAACCTGCCTGTCTAATGGGTAAACCTGCATGTCTAATGGGTAAACCTGCATGTCTAATGGGTAAACCTGCCTGTCTAATGGGTAAACCTGCATGTCTAATGGGTAAACCTGCATGTCTAATGGGTAAACCTGCCTGTCTAATGGGTAAACCTGCATGTCTAATGGGTAAACCTGCATGTCTAATGGGTAAACCTGCATGTCTAATGGGTAAACCTACCATAGGTACAACCTACTAGCAGTACACATGAAGGATTAGAAATTGAAATTGAAATTTTCCGAAATTGAAATTTAGAAAAAAAAGTTTAGTTCAAAGAACACTCACTTTTCTACTTTTGATTTACTGCTCATTTTTTTAAATCAAAATTTGCTCTAAGAAAATCCAAACTTTGGAAATTGAAATTGAAATAGACATTTCCGGAACATCTCTATAAAAGTCAACATACATGTGCAACAGTCGGCCAATTTGGCCGAACGATTCGGCGGCCAACCAAGGAAGTGCCCACCCAAAAAAACGAAGTAGTTGCTGACGAGGCATTTTGGCTTAATAAGACAGTCATAGTTACTCTTGCCGTTTACCTAAAGTTGCGTTAATTTTGCTTTTAGGGTTTTTTCCATTTAAGTTGCATCTTTGGCCAAAAACTACGTTGCATTTTTGTTAAAACTAAGTTGCATGGCCGACCAAATTTTGGAGGTTGTGCAGTATAAAAGTCAAACTTTAACACAAAGTTTTCATTTGTGTTGAAATTTCACTGACTAATGAAAAAAATTAGCACCAGGAAAAAACTTTTTTCTTTCTTTTTCTGTTTTAAAAAACAGGATTTTTAAAATAAATTTTATATATCAGGATTCAGGATAGTGTGGGTAGGCAGGGCCCCATGCCCATGGTGGCACGGCGTATAATTGTGTATCGTGGCACGCCATTGCATGCTATGGGGTACTTTCTCTAAACCGTGGTACGCTGTGTATGCATACATACGCAACAGTCGGCCAAGTCGGCCAATCTGGCCAACCAATTTGGTGGCCAACCAAGGAAGTCGTAAAAATTCCCACCCAAAAAAACACCAAGTAGTAGTACTAAGTAGCTGACAAGGCATTTTGGCTTTATAAGACAGTTATAGTTACTCCTGCCGTTTACCAAAAGTTGCGTTAATTTTGCTTTTGGGTTTTTTTACATGTAAGTCGCATTTTTGGCCAAAAACTACATCAAATTTTTGGTAAAACTGAGTTGCATGGCCGACCAAATTTTGGAGGTTGCACATGTATGTGTGTATGCCAAAATTGGCAAAAAATTTCTGTGTACGCCGGAATTTTCCGAGTAAAATGCCATTTTCCTGACTATGGATGTAGACCAACTTTTCAAAACTTTAATAAATAACAAATTACATTGCAAGAATATATTCATTTTCAAAAGTTTTAAACAAGTCCATTTTTATTAACAAGACAAACAATACTAATATATTAGAAATATAAACTTGAAAAGTTCTAAAAAGAAAAAGGTGTTAAAAATATTTTTTTGGATAAAATTAAAAAAGTTATAAAAATTAGTTAAAAATTGTTTTTTAGAAAATTTGAAACAAGTTTCTTGGATCATATTTTTTTCTTGAAGAAATTACCAACTAAAAAAAGATCCTAGTGTTGCAATAGCAAAAAAGGTCCTTTGGCTTTATTGTTGTCATATTGATATTTTTTGTATATAAAAGCAGCATACTTTTGGAAAAAGGCATTTTTCCTAGGACCTACATATCAAGACTGCATCATCCAAACTATGGTAAATAGCATATAATTGGAGAGAGATTAGAGATATAGGACTAGCAATCTACGTATCCTAGTCAAATTGTCAACTGGCGTTTCGTCAATTGGGGAGCTATTACCCTAAGATCACTTTGTCAACTGGCCAATCAGTAGACCTCTAAAAGTGATGGTCACTTCGACCGGTGACTTCGTCAATTATCAAAACTTGCGACGCTTTAAAATGATGGTCACTTCGTCAACTGTGCATCACGCCTCCCCTGAAGAGAGAGTTTGGTCAATGAAATATACCCTAAAAAATATTGATTTCCCATGAATCTATGACCCAACAGAAGTCCAAAAAAGCAATAGTTGAAATCCTATTGCATTGTCTGCATAGTGTACAGGTATGCTAATTAGTACAGTGATTTTTAGTACCAGGTAGGTACTACAAGAAGAACAAGAAGGTCTGAGAGAACATGGCAACCATCCTGCAGCAACGAAAATGCTAAAACAAGGTAGAATTTACGTTTCTGTTCATTCTCTGTCACTTATGGTTCATTAATAGTATTTTTATTACCTGTCCATACCTGACTGAGATTAATTTACACATGGAGCTTGTGTTTTCCTAGTAACGTTTTCAATTTTTTAAAGTTTTTGGAGCAGTGCAGCGATAGACTGGCACTGAGAGTCAAAACAAAGCCAGTAACTATTGAAGAGAGAAAAGTTTCGCAAAAACAGAAAGCATAAGCAGAGGTCATTGGGAATTACAAGCTTATTTTGGCGGCAAATGACTACACGGGTAGAATAAATAGAGTAAAATAGCTAGAATAGTTGTTAAAGCTAGTACAATATTTAGTAAAACAGAAAGTTCTTGCAATTTACGAAGATAAGCCTATAGAATTTCTGGAAGCCTTGTGTGCTGCAGAATAAAAAAGACATGCATTGACTGATGTCTCACTTACAGTAACTTTAATTTCAGTAAAAGTTTAGTAAAACTAAAAGTGTAGCAGCTGCTGCTTGCTATTTCTTTTTGTTCTGAAGAAAACACTGGAATTAACTTGTCTCCTAGTTCTGACTGCCTCATCATCTGGAGATGTCTGTGGGCCAAATAGCTTATTGAAACAGAAAGAAAAGTCTGCAGCCAGAATATTGAATTCAATTTATTTTGAGCCACGAGCATATACATGTAAATACACTCGTACAATGATAAGTGTGAAGATACACGCCCTGGTGTGAATTCAGCACAATATAGTATGCAAAAACATAATTTTCAGGTGTACACAGCTATGGACAGGTAATAAAAATACTATTAATGAACCATAAGTGACAGAGAATGAACAGAAACGTAAATTCTACCTTGTTTTAGCATTTTCGTTGCTGCAGGATGGTTGCCATGTTCTCTCAGACCTTCTTGTTCTTCTTGTAGTACCTACCTGGTACTAAAAATCACTGTACTAATTAGCATACCTATACACTATGCAGACAATGCGATAGGATTTCAACTATTGCTTTTTTGGACTTCTGTTGGGTCATAGATTCATGGGAAATCAATATTTTTTAGGGTATATTTCATTGACCAAACTCTCTCTTCAGGGGAGGCGTGCATTACGTACATACTCGTATTATGCAATGCAATATATATATGCTTAACCTGGCTGCATCTGTGCCAAGAATTGTTCTGTTAAACTCTCACATGAATTGAATGAAGCGGGTTAAGCTTGTTAATTAATTTTGAATCGCACCGCTGCACAAGTTTGACATTTCTAGAAATTACACACTACATTTTAATTTTGTAATATTAAAACTCATTGAATTACAACAAAGGAAAAGCCATTTCAAAGAAGAACGATTAAAAATGATAAAAAGATAATAATTAATCAAAATTAACCTTAAAAACTACAGTTAAAAATTTCTGAACTAATGTTTAATGATTTTTACGCATTTGACATCGTCGAGTAACGCATTTGACATGCACTTCGTACGAAGAAAAAGAGAAAAGAAAAAAGAATAGTCACTTCCATTAAGTAAAGGTATTCAAAGTTTGTTTCGTTTCGTCGATCAACTGGGGGGGGGCATTGATCTCGGTCTCTTCGTCAACTGACCAACCAGTAAGAAGACCACTACTAGACTTTGGTCACTTCGTCAATAGCAAATACCGCTACCCCTGCCAAATAGTCACTTCGTCAACCATTTGACGAAATGCCAGTTGACGAAGTGACCAGCACCTAAATCTACGCCCCCATTGGGGAGCCAAAGAAATGCAATACACATTTTTTTAATAAGCTACATGTAAGTCTTGAAATATTAAAATCTCCTGTCAAACTTCTAACCCTAACCCTAACCTTAATCAACCCTAAATTAACTGACTTGAAAAAAATTGCGGCTATCTATAAATTAAATGGATTTTTTACAATTTGCAAAAAACTGGTGCTTCCCTATCTCGATCTCCACAGTATATTAGATTGATATTCGATTTCGAGTACAATTCTGCTTGCTCCTCTCTGTCGCTGAAAATTGACATGCAGGACTTCACTCAGGGGTTTCGGAGCGGGATGGGGGGCACGGGGAGGGCTGGAGTCCCCCCCACACTTTTTAGCATGATCCTGCAAGTGCCCTTTTTGAATTTCAAGCAAGTGTCGGCCGGTTTTCGGCTTTGGCTTTTCTGAGTCTCATGGAAGCTAAGGGTAACAGCTGATGTGATAGATAATAGTTCATGTTGTTCTCAATCCCATTCCCCCTACGGTTTTATCTAATGTGCCTAATAAGCCTAGTGCTTTTAGTGCAGGGGTCAGCAAGCTTTTTACCTCAAGGGCCAGATTGAGAACAGTTCTACATGGGTCCCTAAGCAAAATGCGCGCCCAGGAGTCCCTGATGACTGCGGGCTATAGGGAGAGAGGATGGGGAAAAGAGAACAGAAATAAGATCGCAGGAGAATGGAGAGGCGAAGGAATAAAGGAGAAGAGAGTAGACGAGAAGAGATAAACTAGGAGAAGAGAGAGGAGAGGGGGAGATGAATGAGGAGAGGAGAGTCGAAATGAATGAGAGAGGAGATAAAGTAGAGGAGAGAGGAGGGAAGGGAGAAGAGAATGGAGAGGAAACGGGAGATAAGAGGAGAGGAGAGAGGTGAGGAGATGAGAGGAGATGAGAAAGGTGAGATGAGAGGAGAGGAGAGAGGTGAGATGAGAGGAGAGGAGAGGAGAGGAGAGGAGAGAGGGGAGATGAGAGGAGAGGAGAGAGGTGAGATGAGAAGAGGACAGAGGTGAGGAGATGAGCGGAGAGGATAGGAAAGGAGAGGAGATGAGAGGAGAGGAGAGAGGTGAGGAAAGGTGAGGAGATGAGAGGAAAGGAGAGAGGAGAGGAGAGGAGAGGAGAGGAGATAGTTGAGGAGATGAGAGGAGAGGATAAGAAAGGAGAGGAGAGAGGTGAGGAGAGGAGAGGAAAGGAGAGAGGAGAGGAGAGGAGATAGGTGAGGAGATGAGAGGAGAGAAGAGAGGTGAGGAGAGGAGAGGAGAGGAGATTAGAGGAGACTATGAGAAGAGAGAGGTGAGGGAAGAGAGATGAGAAGACACACAAACATCGAGCGGGCCGGATTGCTATTGTGAAGATTCAAAGGACCCAAGGGCTGGATGAGATGCTTTGCGGGCCACATTTGGCCCTCAGGCCGGAGTTTGCCAACCCCTGTTTTATTATTTAGCCCTTTTACTTGCATCTCTGATCGAAATTCCGAGGGCGCCGCAATCCCAAGACTTAAACCGCTTCTGGCGCTGCAACTAAAAGCACCAAAATGCCGTTAGATAACAGAATAAAGAGTCAGCGCCAAGAGGAACTGAATGAGGCAGCCAAAAGATCCATAAAATTACTGGTCTTGCCCTGGCAAATTTCATTTATTTGAGATATTTACTAATTACATGAAAATTGAAAGTGCAGTTCAGTTGCGCAGTGTTAGAATTTGTTGAAAATTCGAGTTCAAATTTTTTAGACTTTTGGCCACTTCCAACACAGAATTGAATATTGGCCTGGTTGTCACAATTAATTTCGCAAACTGACACAATAGCAGGAGTTAGGGTGCCCTTAGATTAAAAAAATCATGTGCAATGTGCCCTCCCACCAAAAGCCCCCCCCCCACTTTGAAATATGTTCCGACACCGCTGACTTCACTCAAACACTAATCGATTATCATAACTCAAACTGAACTCAAAGCTTCATGCTCGAGAACTATTCAAGAAAAAATGATGTTCCTATCTCCACAGTATATTAGATTAATATTCGATTTCGAGTACTTCTGCTCGCTGAAAATTGACATGCAGGACTTCACCCAGACACTAATCGATTATCATAACTCAAACCGAACTCAAATCTTCATGCGAGTGCAAGTGCAACATTTCGTCATGCAACTTGAATCTAGATAATTCATTTTCGTGTCGAAAATTGCTATTTTAAATTTTGTAACTTCGTTATGCTTTTTCAAACGAGTCGTTACTCAACAAAATAAACTAACCACGATTCAGGTTCTGAAAGCAGAAAACATCAGTTTGTAAAAAGGTCGCAAGTGTGAGAATACACTTGAAGTGTATATATTTGGTTCTTTTTAACAATAGAATTCTGGAATACTAAGTCGACAAAGAGACATCTAGATATGTAATGTACAATTTTAAATCACCACACTACTATCAATTATGCTCTCATGAAGGTCCATTTAATCTTCTAAAGTTCAGCCTTAACGCCCGCTAAAGCAAGCTCTCGCCTCTTCAGTACAAACTCCCCAGCGTCAGCCTGAGCTCCGTGTTCCTCAAGCCAGTCGATCACTCGCTGCGCGGTCCGCTCAGCCATGGTCCAGTCTTCAACGCTGCTTCGTCCACCGCTGGATTCCTCAGTCCACAGCTGCTTCCCTGCCCGAACTTGCCGCCTCATTCGATAGGCCAGCGATTCCAAATCGTCGCGCGCTTCAATCCGTTTGGCCTCCCATCGATCCCGATCGGCGAAGGTCTGCAGCCGGTTGGCCATTCGTTTTATTTCCTGCTGGTCAATTCGCTGGTCAAAAGTGTCCGTGTTGATCGTGTTTGACTTCATTTCGCGGAGAGAGACCTGCAGATGGTGTAACGTAATACGGTATGAAATGAACGCGATTTCGTTGCGCTCTAATATACACTGCAGAGTGTTTACAGAACTTCTGTAAAAATGAGCTTCGATCTGTGGCATTTATAAAATAGATGGCGCCGTGTACTTTCGAGTCAAAGAGCACTGCACCTTTGAGTCTCAAGGTCCGCGTCACTGTTTTGCAATTGGCGGCACTGCAGCATATATGATGTACATGTACATGCACCTGTACAGCATTCCGACGTCGACGACGTCCGCCGTCAACGTTCCTGACGTCTATCGACGTCACTGACAGATATGTACTTTTACATTAAACCGACTTTCAGCCGACGCATGTAACGTTGTTATCATCGGTCGATGTAACGTAAAAATACTTATTTTACGTACAGCGACGTCTAGCTATGATAGACTCAGCAATTTAAGGCCTAAGGGCGCCACAACTGAGTGTCAAGGGTTGTATTTTACATGCAGGAGATATCAAATAAGGTCTCCTATTTCGTCAGGGGCTGCATGAGAGACGTCAGTTTTGAGAACTCTGGGGGTAGCCAAGCATGCACTATAGCTTTTGGGTGTCCAGGGAAGCCATTTTGAGATGTCAAGTTGCGCCACTTTTATGGGCCGGGGTTAAAGGCCTTCCTGTTTGAAGGGGGGGAGGGTCAGCTACCGGCGCCTGCACTTTGGCTTCCGCACTTTTTAGGGATTAATGGGTGCAAATGTTTGAATTTCAGGACCCTACTGAGACGTTTTGATGTAATATCTTGAGTATTTGTAGTAGTGAAGAAGCAGAATTTCTTTAAAACGCTGAAAGTCATCTGAATAATCAATGATGGTTACTAACCGTTATCGTGTGCTCGTGATTGATAGTAAAGTTACTCCAAAGTGCCGGATAGAGAGTCTTCTTAAAGTACAACTGAACCGAATCAACGAAGTTCTTCATTTCAGCCACGCGCTGCTCGCCCTCGAACACCAGTATAGTTGCCTTACTGACTTCCTCGTCGTAGATATTCGGCAACGATACCTTCACTTCCCTCTTGGCTGGCAGCGGCTCATTTCGAGGAATAACGGTAGTAAAATAATATCCCTTGGATAAGTAGCCCAGGCAGCGTGACGTGCTGTCGACAAGGGCGAAATCTCCTGATGCCAGCAAGCCGGGCTTGAAGGCTCCAATAGTGCCGTCGTCGAATGCTCTGTTGGCGAGGCTCCCGGCCCAGATTGCCGCGCCAACAACTGACGAAGTGTCTGGATCCATCATGTCGCTGGGCTGGCCAACTGCTAGGATGGCGTTTGCCACGAATTGACGCAACATTGGAATTTTACTGGAGCCGCCAACTAGCAACATGTCATCGAGTTTTGCGGCTCGCGAGCCTGCTCGGTTGAGCACCGTCTCAGCAAGATCTGCCACGCTTTGGAACAGATCCATATTCAGCTGTTCAAACCGGGACTGCATCAGAACCTCAGAGAAGTCCTCGCCCAGAAGTGACTCAGTCTGAACATCCGCCAGCTCACTAAAAGACAAAGTTCGAATTGCTTTTTCAACTTCTCTACGAAGCTTCTGCTGGGCGTTGGCACTCTTACGGAGCCGCTCCGCCAAGCCTCTGCCCTTCTTTTTCTCGTAGAGCATCTCCATGTAGTGAATGACTCGCTGCTGGAATATTTCGCCACCAATTTTAGTTGAGCAATCCTGAGCGAGGGTTCGGATTGCTCCGTTGCCAACTGATAAAACTGCGACGCTGAGCGACCTGGCGCCAACGTCAATGACCAGCACGCGCCTCGGACTGAAGACTTCGACTAGCAGCAGGTAAGCCAGGGTAGCGGTCATGTGGGAATTGACTACGTGAACCTCTTGGAAGCCGGAGATTTTACCAGAATCTTTGATCGCCCTCCGTTGGGAATAGGTGGCGCAGCTGGCCAAACTGATTACCGCTCTGGTGACCGGTTCGTTCAGGTATTTTTCAGCAATTTCCTTCATCTTGCTGAGCAGCACGGCGACAATTTCTTCTGTAGAAAATGACTCAATGCGGTCACCAACTTTCACGTCGATTTTGGCTTTCTTGTTGCTACTAAATATTTTGTAAGGCACGACCTCCGTGTGATTCTGGACCTCTTCCTCATCAAAGCTTTGGCCGCCAAGAATTGGGAATAAAGAGAACACCGTGTTCTCCGGATTCGAGGTGAGCTGACTCTTCGCCTCGTCTCCGATGAGCCGTTTTCCATCCCGTGTGAATGCCACATAGGCGGGTGTGATTTCGCTACCCTGCTCGTTCTTCAGGACCGAAGCTTTGCCGTTTCGGAATACGGCAACTCTGAAATCATGCAGTGAGTTTGAGTTAATTTAACAAACGCATATTCAATCGATGCTGAAGTAAGAAACAACGTCGGGAGATTCAAATTGGAATGGCGATTGCATGCATAGAGATCGGGATGGTTGTACACTGTGTACTATCACTATCACACAGACGTCACGTTGATGTGATAAAAAGCTTTCACGATGAACAAAAGCGAATGTCAAAAATGGACATCGATCGTCATTGGAAGTCCAATCTGTCTGCGTCTCAGTCCAGTGGACAACAAATAAGGGAATAAGGGAATAAGGGAGTTAAATTATGTGACATGTAAGTCTACATGACTTAGTAGACAACATTTATGTGCCATTTAGCTTAAAACGGAAGCAATTTCTCTGTCTCATCCCACTATTGGACTGTAATTCAGTGTAAAATCATGGATAATTTTGACTGAGCGATCCGGCTAAACGTCTTTTGCTACGCTGGGGGTTGCATCATCGAGATTTGGCATTTGCTTCCGCGGCCTGATTATTTACAATTTGTAATTGTTCGTCAAATGTGTCCCAAATGATCTTATGAATACGCGTACCAATTAAACGAATTATTACCTGATATGCGAGGCGCCAAAATCAATACCAATCGAAGCGCCGCCAGTATGTTCCCTGCTCAGTACTTTGTCGTTTCTAATTTCATTAAACTGGGCCGCAGAGCATGCAAATCCGATTATAATAGCCGTTGTCCTTAACAGCAAGCTAAAAGCCATCTAAAAAAATTGAAGGCCATATATTGTTATAGCATAAGTCTGTTGAATTTAAAACTGTTGATTATTCACAAAGAAAAGTTTTAATGTAACATTGTTACAGAACTTTGCAGCAGCTAGTCAATGTCGAAATTTGAGGGCGTGCAAGGATACTAATATTGTATAAGCCTTCTGCCAAACCACGGTTCGGTACAAATCATTTCTAACAATCAAGAAACGAATATTTTTCACCTCTTCTGCAACTGAATGAGAACCAATAGGGGCGTATAGCCAAATGAATTTCTCATGGGGGATGCAGGGACATGAATAGCTGCTGCTACTTGTACGCTCGTACATGCTGGCCCAATGGGCAGTTCACAGGAAAATTAAGCGTCATAAATCAAATACGTATAGCTGCTTGGTAGCTTTGAATGGCCAGTCAAGTTTCCAATTCTATGAAAACACCTACTCAAATTCACAATTTAGTGAAAAATTAGAAAAAAATCTTTCTATTGAATGCTTCAGTAAATGAAAATCGATTTTGACTGAGTTCTGATCAGCTGCAAGAATCAAATAATGTAGTACTATAGTAAATATATCGAACTGAATTAGCACTGATTGATGTTCAGTTGCATATAGTCTATGAACCGTAGACTACGGATAATACAGTCTATGAACCGTAGACTACGGATAATATAGTCTATGAACCGTAGACTACGGATAATATAGTCTATGAACCGTAGACTACAGATACTATAGTCTATGAACCATAGACTACGGAAACTATAGTCTATGAACCATAGACTACGGAAACTATAGTCTATGAACCGTAGACTACGGATACTATAGTTTATGAACCATATAGACTACAGATATATAGTCCATGAACTATGGACTACGGAAATTTGAGACGAAATTTCATTAATTGATTCCTTCCAAAAGAATTGTCAGCCTGGAACACGTTGTGAAATCTATAAATCTTAAATCTGCCTTTAATCGCGACATACGAGCGTAATGCATTATTCTTACCATCAAGGATCCGCTGGGCTTGTTAAAACAAACTTCTACCGCAGTAGTAGAGGCTGAATAAGTTCTGCTCTCAGTCCAGATGCGCGGATAGCTATACGAGCTAGGCAGTTTTTATCGTTTTGAGAATATTTAAGGCAATGACTCACAAGAATTCGTTTGCTTTATGCTACTTTTGTTTGTAAATTCGAAGATAGAAATTACGAAATTTACGGCTTGCAGCTACAAACTTTATTTTGAATATGGTACACAAACTGAGAATGAGAGAAGTACAGTGTCTTGGCTCCAATTCAAAATTTGTACTCAAATTTCTTTATACACTGTACTCAAGCTGAAATGGCTTCTTTTGCGCTTCTTTTATAGCTCATTTCTTATCTAGCAGCTCGTCTATTCAACTTGAGTGACAACAAGGTACGAGTCTCTCTGAGTCGGAGCCAGTGCACTCGTTCGAAAATTTATCATAGATGTAATTTCTGTATTAATGACCTTTTTTGCAGGAATATCGCCTCGCCCTTTTGATCAAAACACATATTAATACTTTATTTTACATACATATTAATTTTTTTCCACTGTCGGAAATTCGTGTAAGTTCGTAAGGACAAAGCGAATGACTATAAGCAGTCTTGTTTTACTTGTTCACTTGGAGATTGACGGACGGGGATTCCAGGTGCCGTTGAATGGCCGCGCGAAAACAGACGAGAGACTTCGGCGCGTAGTATGTTCCATCCTGCTTTCGAAGAGACGATTAGAAAAGCCTCTGATAATAGTTCTCAAACTCCTGGCAGAGCCCCTTCTCATTGAGAAACTGGCGGAACCTTGCCACGTGAAGTTTTCGTTGAGTCTCGGTGGATTATGGCACACATTCATTCTCAATCCGGACCAGCATTAGCAGACCATCGCTTGTTAGCTCTGGTAGAACTTCGGTACTGGACGACGCATCCAACGACGAATCCAGCAAGCATCGATTTGGTCCAAAGCGGCAATGAAACCCAATAAGGAGTTACATCTGTGTAATGCTATACACAGTAGCAATGGCTTGCTAGATACGAGTATCTAAACTTCTGATTGTAAAAGAATACAGCATGCTTAATTAAATACCAACTTACCGAAAACTTACAAAGACATTGTAATTCTATTGTCAGGGATTAGGGCCCTTAGAAAAGAACATTCTTTGTGTATAAACAATTATCCTCGCTCTTAGCATCAACCAATATTTCTGTACTGACTTTGCTAAACTTTACAATTGCTGATCTGCAATTTACCGAAACCTGCCAAAACATAAAAACGCCATACAAATAGGTTCTTAAATTTGTAAATGCAGCTAATTGCATTCATTTTACAAATTATAACAAAATAATGAGCCCTTCAAGGTTGGCCCTCATCACAACAACTCATGGTCATGTTCGTGCCCCGAACTAAATTGAAAGACAGTGAAGTAAAAAGCCACAAATATTTAAAATTCGTCTTTTTGCGTTTTTCATTTGTTAACCCAATCTTGGGATTCAGCCCTAGATCCCAGGATCCTCCGGAATTTGATGCCCCTATTAAAGCATTCTTAATAATATAGTATAGTCAGAGCGTCGGACTCACGACTCACGTGGTCGGGGGTTCGATTCTCGACCAACTATGAACAATTTTTGCCCTTGAGCAAGACACTTACTCTGAAATGCTTCAGTTCACCCAGCTGTAAAATGGGTGCCAGCTTTAGCTGGGGTAATTGAGGGTGTGGGGCGACCCCCCAGTCCTTGGACTGAACAGCCGTACGCAGCCTTCAGATGCGCCGCGCAATAGCTGCGGCTGAGCTGTCGGTTGCACATCTGGCCCAATTGGAGCAGGTGTAATCAGCTATTGCTTTTATTATCAAGATTTTTGAGATGTCTGAGCGAAAAAAAGACAAAAAATCACCCCATGCATTGATGATGCATTGAGCAGTGCAACTCTCAGTGCTGAACTACCTAAATCGTGAAAAAGCTCCGTCGCCTGTCCATCATCACCTCGGCTCACACATGGGTCGTGGCTAAGAAATTGCTCAATGCTAAAGGGATTAAATATTCGAAAAACTGTATTCTCCCTATCTAATTAGTGTATTTTTCTTGCAGTGAGAGCTCAATACGTCTATGGCCATAGACTAAATTGCAACTCTTGAGCTGATGCTATGAGTTATAAATAGCTATACCTAGCTTATTAAATTGTAAAATTTATGAATATCTTTGTCTTCAACTTGAATTGTTTGAATCCGGAACTGATTGTTTGAACTAAAGTCGGGTGTTACTAAAGTGCATAATCACTTGAACAGAAATGCCTCAACGACATTGTGCTAGGTTTAAGAGGGAATTGCTGAGATGTCAAGGCTTACAGCTAGGGGAATTGCTGGGATGTCAAGGCTTACAGCAGCTGGGGGAATTACTTAGATGTCAAGGCTTATGGGGAATTGCTGGGATGTCAAGGCTTATGGGATTGTTGAGATGTCAAGGCTTACTGGGAGTATTGCTAAGATGTTATTGTCAAGGCTTACAGCTGGTGGAATCGCTGAGATGCCAAGGCTTACTGGAAGCATCACATGGGTCTATTCTTTAATATATTAGCAATATTTTCATTTTCCTTTTTGCACTCCCCGAACGGGCTAGATTGCTAGTAATACATATTACTATTCATGCAGTGAAAGAAACTTTTGTAGAGTGAGGCAGAGCACCCAGTGCCACTATAAATGGGGGAAAGATGCAAGTTCTCAATATGATGAAGCAATGGACTATCTATTCTTCATGTAAACGTATTTGTAGATGTAGATCGACTCTATGGATGATTTGTGTCGAAGTTTGCTTACTGATAAGTAGAAAGTATAGAGTGTGGTATCATTCGCAGAACTGCGCGTTTTGCAAAGAGTAAAAATAAGAACTTGAGCACAGCACAGCAGGGGGAGTACAGCAGGGGGGGGGGCGATAAATTTTTTTACCTCAAAGGCCAGGTAATGAATCTAGCTCATTGCTTCGGGCAAGATGAGAGTGGCAAGGAGAGGAACTGAAGGAGAGAAAAAGAAGAAAGAGGAGCAAAGAGATAACAGAAGGGAGGGGAGATGAGAGATGCGAAGAGAGAAGAAACAAGAGATAAGAGAGGAGAGAAAAGTGGAGAGAAAAGAGAGAATAAAAGAGAGAGAAGAGAGCTGAGAAGAGCCAAAAACCTTGAGCGGGCCGGATTGCAATTGTGAAGTTTCAAACGACCCGAGGGCCGGATAGAGACGCTTCGCGGGTCCCGAATGTGACCCGCGGACCCGAGTTTGCCGACCCCTGTCATACAGTTAGTATGCTTCGCGTCAGGCATCATCAGGCTCATATAATGAGCCTCAAAAGCAAAGCGAGAACGCATAGGCACAATAGACACCAATGGATGGTTTGAGTGAGAGGGTTAGGGTTAGCGCTCTCGCAGTTTCTCGCAACCATCAACCCCGCCACAAACCTTTTGCTACGAGTCTTTTGTCACGCTTTCCCAGGCTGCCGACTGGCCGGGGCCCTCAAGCTCAAACCCTAGCTTCATTATGTGCATTGGAAATTGAAGTGGGCTGGCCTAGAGCTGCTCTGCTTGGATACTGTAGCTCTAGTTGAGACGAGTAAATTTCGTTTGTTATTTTTTCCGCTTCGATGTAAGCGTTTTTCCAGTGCTTACAACTACGTACATGTAGCTGACGAACATTTTGAGGTACCTCATAGATGCGAGTTTTAAAAATAGTTAAGCTGAGATTGGCCAAAGGTGGGTAGTTCGTTAATTTCCTTCTCTTTTCGTCTTTCTATTCTTCTTTTCTTTTCTTTTCCACGTTTTGTCTTGTATTAGAAAGACTACTCTTTAAGTAATTTCATAGACAGACAGGCTTCGAACTGTTACAAAACACAAGGTGGTGACACAGGATAATAGTTGCAAGAAATTGATGTGTTCCTTATTACCAGTCCTCAACTCATGCACGCAACGCTGAGGAATTAAGCATAAAGAAGCGAGGGAGAGGCTACCATAAATAGAGCAAGTTTAGTTTGCAGCAACTTGCAGTATTTCAGTCTTAAAAGTTCCGGTAAGTTTATTTCTATTATTCATTGTTGGCTTTGGTATACTCGTACAGGACAATTGCAATAACAAAAAGTCTGTATGCTGTGTGGGGGATGCTTGCTATCTGGGGGATGCTTGCTATCTGGGGGATGCTTGCTATCTGGGGGATGCTTGCTATCTGGGGGATGCTTGCTGTCTAGGGGATTGCTTGCTGTCTGGGGGATGCTTGCTGTCTAGGGGATGCTTGCTGTCTGGGGGATTGCTTGCTGTCTGGGGGATGCTTGCTGTCTAGGGGATGCTTGCTGTCTGGGGGATGCTTGCTGTCTGGGGGATGCTTGCTGTCTGGGGGATGCTTGCTGTCTGGGGGATGCTGGCTGTATGAGTATTTATTAAAGGTTTGATTCTAATAAAGAGGGGTCTAAGGCCTCTAAGTCCTCAACTGTAATCAAGGAACAATCACTTCTAGCTCTGTAGCTAGGCAACCCAGTAATCAAATGAAGGTATTCAATTACCTTTAATCCGGATTCTTAGATTTCGTTCTTGAGTCGTTCTCAACTGTAGATCTCTCAGTAGATCTTGTAGACTTCTAGACGTCTTCAGGTGTCGATCTGGTCCGAGTTTCCTTCTTCTTTCCTTTAGAAGTATTTCCGGCCGGAATCTGTCGTTCGGACCAATAGGAAGCTTTCAAATTAACAATGGGGATCCCTGCGCCAAACTGCGGTTTAATATAAGCCTACTCCTTCTAGTAGTGCCTCTATGCACTCTAGGTATAGCTCCGGAAACCACTGATAGTCTTCTAAGATCTATCAGGGGCAGTCCTTCTGGAGACTGCAACCAGTAGAGTCTAAACAGACTCAGGAGTCTCAACAGACTCACAATAAACTCAAGTCACTCTTGGACTTGAGCGAGACGTCTCAACCAACAGGCGCAAATGAGTAAGGCTTACCGCAAGAACTCGACCACGTCTTCGAGTTGCTTCAGGAAGTCTGCTGCAGAGCTTCCTCTTCGGAGCTTTCTCTCTCGGAGAATTTGACTCCGGGTCCGTTCCGGACCACTTGTATTTATAGGCAAATGGACCCCCGTGAGGTCACGTGGGTCCAACTCTTCAGCTGTCAAAAAGGTCACGGTTTGGTTGCTGTCAAACTTGGCAGGGTAGAAAGTTACTCCATTGGTTCAGTGTAAAAGCGCGTGATTGGTCATCGCATTCGAGTTATTTTTAGTTACATTTGATTGGGTCACGTGCGTACGGTTGAATGATGCATCTCTCCTGGGGTTTGCGTTCGACACGTACAGGTTACACGTGATTGGGTGATTTCTAAATTTAGCATGCTCAAGGTCTCTCTCTTTCTATTGATTAGTCAGAATATACTTATAATTCAAAGCATACCTTTATTCATGCTCTTCAACTTACTACTGAATCAAATGTGTGAGTAGTACGTTAACACTTTTATGTCTTTTTTACAAAAGGTAGAACACTCTACAAAATCTTTCATAAGAAACTTGTAAAAAAGACTTTAAAAATCTATCATTCACCCGTCGACGGTTGCTGTCGCGTCGAGATCAACACGGTAAGACAATCAGGATATTTACGGTGCAAGTCATCTTAGCACAAGTCTACATCAAGAACCACTATAGTACAAGGACTACAGTGGTCCTTGGGCTACATTTACATGTATTAGGCTGCATTTTTAAGGCTATCAAAATCCCGCAGGATATTAAGCAACAAAACATTAGAACCACAGACGGGTGATCAGGGTTCGGGTACTGGACTTCCCAGAGCTTTCGAGTGGGCTAGGATGGTTAGGACGATCAACGAGACACATAGGCAGATTTGGATGGGCCGGGAGCGTAACCGACACTCGTTAAGCCCTACTAAGAGCGATGCGAAGATGATGAGGCTTCGAGCAGGTAGCCAATCGGCAGCAACAGAGAGATGAACACGGGGTCTGGAGTGTACAAACACTTCTGAGGCCTGACTGAAACAATAGTGTAGTGATTAGTACGTCAGAGCAGTGAGCTGAGTGGGGCTAAACCTCACAGGGCTGGGTTGGGGCTAAGCCACATAAGGTTGGGGTGGGGCTAAGTCACGCAAGGCTCCACGAACTCCACGGTTCAGGAATTCGGTAAGGTCCTCGTCCATTGCGTCCATATCGAACACTCCATTGAAGCTCTGAGGAGTTTATCAACAGAGATTCCCCAAATCCTTCGTTGCAGTCCAATAAAGCAGATTCAAGCCAGGCACCTGTGTAAAACGAGCGTACTGGATGTCTTTATTCACCGGTTGAGCCTGTGGTAGTGTTGATTTCCTGACAAATGTCCTGAGAACATGCTAGTTGTGTCGACTGGTGGACTCATAGTGCAATTTGGTTTTCTTGAGCTGTGGGAGCCCAGCAGTTAGTTCCCAGGCCGGAGAAGATAACCACGAGAACAAGTGGGTGGTTTGGATTAGTACGTTTGAAGCTGACTCAACAGGACGCGGTTTCCTAGCGAGGTCGTCGCCCACGTCCCGGATCAACACCTTTTATATACGATTGGTAATTTTTATCTTAAATAAGGGTTTCAACTTTCTTTTGACGTATCTACACCAATTTTTGTGCATTTTAATAGAAGATGACTTTATATTATGTATTTGGGAAGCACTTTGCACTTTTTATCATTATGATGTAATTCAGCGGTCAGGCCCCTATGAAAATGCTTATGTTATTTTCCCCAAGCTCGCCAAAACGCGATCCTAACCTTGGATTTCAGGCCCCTTCTACGATGACTCATCGAATGACTCATCCCTACATCCCTACACTACGCCAGTGATGAACATCATTAATCCCCCCTTAGCCGTTTCGTCAAGTCCCAGTCCTTGTCCCTGATCCCAAAATCCGGCAAAAATTGTCGCCCCCGAGGCATCAATTCGACTCCTTCCATTGACAACAGCGACGCCAGTGCGACGTCGCCTTGAACTGCCCGGACAGCCGCCAGCATCGAAGATTCACCTGTCGACCGTGCTCTGGATCGTTCTATTTTCAGGTGCTTTTAACTAATTTGTTTCCAATCTGTGCCCCTTATAGATATTGTAAGCCTAGTGTTCTGTTATTTATTTTAGTGAATCACCATTTCACCCTTGCCAATCAATATACAGTTGAGGCCGAGGCGTATAAAACAACCTTAAAATTCATTGGCCATAACAGGGACTACTAGGGACTAGGAAAAACTATAGGACGGGAAACTATACAAAAGTTGGAGGCCGATCTATTGTTAAATATGGATAGGTTTTTACCACAGACGCAAACTCGCCGACTACAAGGTAAAACATATCTAAGCAATGCTTTTCGAGGACTAAGTTATTAATAGAGCGGCCTCCAACTTTCGTATAGTTTCCCGTCCCGAGGTATTGGGTATGGAGTAGTTTTATGAGTTAATTATGTCAGCTACAGATTGTAGAGGAGAAAGGGGGGTTTAAATAATGTACGATTAGCCAATTTAATACCAATACTGTATGCCTAACTAAAGTACAAATAGCTACATGTATATAGAGGCTATGCTTTTCGGCGCCGGAGCCTGGAGTCGGTGCGCGCTGGTCGCAAGACCATGGTGGCCTGCCCCTTTCTCCGAAGTCATGCCAAGAATTTTTGGTGTACAATGATTTAGTGCTGTGGTTTTACACGTAACACCATTAAACGAAATTTTATTGTGCCAAACTACAACTGCCAACACCTTTTTAAAATCCGGCTTCTTACAGGAAAACTCCAGACAGCAGACAGTAGATCAAGACTGATCCAATCTCTGAACTCCGACAACGACAAGTTCCTGCATGCCGGTCCTCACAAGTTGGCCTGTTTTGCTTGAAGAAGAAGAAGAAGAAGAAAGAGAATCACCAATTTTTCTACACAGGTATCGATATTACGTTTTTGTCTTTCATTTCTCATGTCGCTCATTACAATTCTTAAATTCAATGTTGCTTCTCCTGAAACTAATTGACTTCAATTAGTCTTAAAACTGAAGCACGACTACTATGCTGGTATATAACATTGTGTAGTAGTAAACAAGAAGATAAAAAGGTGCGAACAATCAATACTTTCAGAGACATATAGTCATGTTATAAAATTTTACATGCTAAATGACATCTAAATCTTACGATTTTGCTTCAGAGTTCCCTCTTGTTAGTTTTTATCAGTGTTAGCTGGTAGCTTTGATGTTGCTAATATAGGCCCTTCAAAGTCACAGAATATACACAGAATGCTCAATCACGCATTTTCCGCGAAGCCGAATTAAAATCGTTCGCACTACTTGTGAAGCCTATGGCCATTAGTATCAACTAGCGAAGAATAATTTAGCATGCAAAAACAGTAACAGATCCTATTACAAGGATCAAATGTAAAACTAGTTTGTTTATTTAGGAAGTCAAAACTTGAATCTTTAAAGCTCCAGTGTTTTAAATCTCTAAAAATCTTTAATTCGCATCTTCAAATGGCAGTTAAACAGTTTTAATTCGAATCAACTTATTCTGTTCAGTTCTCTTCATTCCTGTCGTAGGGCCTCGCTTTCTCTGCTGAGCGAGCTCCTGATTTCTGCACCAGTGATGCAGGCAAATTCTGGCAAACAGCTTGGCCACCGCCTTTGCGCAGCGTTCACTGTGATCCGAGCTGTGCGTGTGAATATTAGCAAGAACAATAGGAAAAACTTTTCTAGCAGCCGTTGACCCACACCCTTCAGAACAAACAGCTCTTTGTCTGTTTTCGTGAAGGTGCGCTCCATCTGACAGACTGTAGATATGATCGACTGTCTTTTTGGGAATGACCAGGTTTCCAGTTCCATCCTGGGCCTGCAGCTACCTGGGCCTGAAATTCACCCAGAAGTTCTGCCATCGTTCTCGCAGTTGCTGTTGGGTCAGCGATTGACAGCCCAACAAGTGGTTGACAGACAACGATCGCAAAGCTGCTACGGCCTCTCGGCACTCCCGTCTGTCATTGAAGCTGCATCTGCACTTCAACAAGACAACAAGAATAGCTGATGCGATTTGTTTTCTGGCATCGATCTTTAAAATAAGTGTAAAGTACTGTAGAATCGATCTGCAAAATTGCTGATTCGGCATTCTGAGAAATTTCTGTGGATGATTCTGTCATTTGCTCCGGCTTTATGCCTCAGCGGTGCTTACTTTACTTTCTGCTGGCTTACCCGTGTTTTAATCTATGGCCGCATACAATATTTGTCTATGGTCAGAAGTGGTTACAATTAAGCACTGAGGGAGGTGGCTAAGATGAAGGCAGACTCATACCCTTCCCAGTTTACCCAAAAGAGAACGGGAGTGGCATGCTCTGCTAAAATATATCTATGCGCCGCTCACGAAGCCGTCTGGGACGGACATAAAATGTAATTCTTGTGCAAGAAATTTTATCAAAATGCGTGATTAAGCATTATCATATAGACTATCGTTTTTTAATGCATTTTTTAATGAAGCTGTTAAGTCACGATAAATTGCCATAGATTATGAGCGAGAAATTCACTGTTTTTATTAATTTAAGCAACAAGAACTTTAACAGGAAACAGATCGAGGATATAGCAAAGCAAACGAATACCAAAGTATTTGATTTTCGACAGTTAAGACTTATAAGTACGAGCTATATATTCTTTGTTAGAATTTGAACGTGCACCCATCGAAGAGGCAGTTGGCAAACATCGGCTGTTGCACACCTCGCAGGTCAACTTGAGCTTGCTGCATGACTGTTGCACTAGTGGTTGCACTCGTAGTCGCATCGGTTGGTGCGGCCAAATTGTCACTAACAGCGGTAGCAACCTTCCTGAGGGTTCTGTCACGCTTGCGTGCGAGATAACGTCGAACAGTGGACTCCGATCGTTGTCCCGTTACCGCCATTATCTCCCCCATAGGCATTCCTTTGTCGAAAAGATCCGCAATACGCGTGACGCGTATGCAGTGATTCGTGTACTGCTTGGAGAGGTTGCACACACTACTAACGTGCTTCATGAATGCAGCCAACCAATTGACACCGCGCACTTGCGTAGCAGAGAATCGAATTTGTCCTCCCGAATTGTTAGTCAGAGGGCGCGGAAAGAACGAGGACGAATTCTGCGGTAACAAACTCTGATAATGCAGGATCAACTCCCGCTGAGCGCCGTAGATCCGACTCTGTTTGCGCTGATTTCCCTTGCATTTTGTTGGATCGCTAGTCTGGTTTTTTGTCTTTAACGGCGGCAACGCAAGATATGGATTCCCATCAGCGTCGACTTCTTTTGGAGCGTGCCAACTTGCTTTAGACTTGACAGGTGTTCTTGACCTCTCTCGCCCAGGACATACAGCAGCGTAAATAGTACTTCATCTTGCAACCGTTCTGCTGTAGAACGGTCAAAATAAGCACGCATTTTCTGTAAATCACCTTCTTCTATTGGCTCGTGCTGATTGACAGTGCCTCCATCAGCATGAAAATGCCGCACCTTTACTCGCAGCATCCGGTTGGCAGTGGCGAACTCGTCACTGGAAATAATATTTGTTCGACGCTTCAGCACGAGAGTCAAGTACCTCTGCACTCCAGCACGAATGCAGACCAACGTAGCTGGCGAATAGCAACTGCCGTCAGATTTTTTTAGACAGAAGTAAAAGAACCTTAAAAATTCGGCCAAGCGACTGTCACTGATCACGCTTACATCCACAGCACCATGTTTCTTCAAAAACTCCACGAACATTTTGCCATACAGAAACATGTGTTCTCGTGTAGTGCTCGGCAGTGATTCCAGTTCGGCAACATCCATCGCACTGGGTAAATCAGATAGTTCTGGAAGCTCGACACTAGAAACCGCAGCGGCCTCATCAGCCGTCTCGATTTTAGTCAGGTAGTCGATAAAATCTCCAAGAATTTCATCGGAACTGTGGTTCACGGCGCTCAGTTCACTCAGAAAATCTAGTTCAGTAGACGAGACGCCATCTAAACTGTCGACCGGTAGGTTTTTCCAGTTGATAAGAGGCATTTTTAATTCGATTTCTCTCGCTTCTTGCTTCTAGTTCTTAACTTCCTAACAGACTTCATGGTCGAGCTTTTCTTTTAGAGAACTGTATTCTAAAAAATTGTCTATGGTCCAATTAGCCTGCTCACTGCCGAGCCAATATCTATGGCACGAAGACACTGCAGCGTTACTTAATGGCGTGGCTTAATGGCGTTACATAATGATCAACCGAAAACGCTAGTTTATATGATAATGCGATTATGTCTATGGTTTCAGAATTAAATAATGATCAGCAGTCACTCGTGGCAGCAGAGGAGGAATTAAATTTACTCGTGGCTTCGCCACTCGTGACTGTGATCATTATCCGAGTCTGAAACCATAGACTTAATCTACCATTATGTGTATACTCTGTGCTTTCAAGTAGCAAATTTAATTCCTCTTTTGATCATAGCAAACTATTGAAACGAGCAGTTGTGAACACGGCCATGTGTGCGTATTTATTTATGTCTATGGGCGTAGATCTTCAAGGCCTGCTATGTAATGTAACAGTAAAGAACGGATACAAGTGCACCAATGTTTTGACCGAGGGCGCGCAGCGAGCGAGCGTTCTTTACTGTTTTTCTTTACGAGTAGCCGTTCTTCACCGATATTGTATGATTTTGAAGGCGTTTGGACCATAGATATTTGGAGCGTGCAGCAATCAGTTTGGGTCAGCGTGAACCAACGATGCATTGTTTAGCAATTTGACGATCATTATTCACATTTTTAATGCAGAACAATTCATTACTACAAACAATACATTGTCTGTAGGATCGTCAAACAGAAAAACAATGCAAAGAATCAGCGGTCCCAGTGCGTGGCAGCGATTGTCTGGCGAGCAACAGTTGGGTGGCATCAAAATTCGAGAAGTACAGTTGGGATAATTCAGAGGCGGGAAAGGGCAGTGCGCCAGACAATCGTTGTCACGCGCTGGGACCGCTGATTATTTATCCATTGCTGCACGCTCGAAATATCTATGGTCCAAAATAGAAAGTGTCGACATGAAGTTGTACGAGCTAAGTCAAATAGTGTCAAATCAACCGCTCCTGCTGCTTGGGCGGGGACTCAACTGCTAGTGCCCCAGAGCGATGGAGAACTTCCAAGATTGTTGCCATCCCCAAGAAGAGCAACTCTAGCGGCCTCGACAACTTGCGCGGCATCGCCCTAGAGTGCACTTTGGCCAAAGTCCTTAACACCATCCTTCGAAACCGCATTCAACCCATCATCAACCAGAGGCTTCTCAACAGCCAGAGCGGCTTTCGACCTGGACGGTCAACAGCAGAACAAGTCGTTGCGATCCGGTGCATCATTGACACCTGCAAGACTCGACAAAAGGCGGTGTCAATTGTTTTTGTAGATTTCCGCAAAACCTTTGACTCCGTCAGCCGGGCCGCCATTGCCTGGCTCCTCCAGCAGCATGGAGTTCCTCAGCTGCTGGTTCAGGCGATAATGGACCTCTACAGCTCGTCCAAGGCTTTTGTCCAGACTGACCACGGCCCCACACCTGAATTTGCCACCACCTCCGGTGTCCTACAAGGTGACACCCTATCACCGTTTCTATTCGTTATTCTGATCGACTACGTCATGCGACTGGCTCTGCGCGACGAAGACGGCTATGAAGTGGTGCCTCGCCGTAGCTCCCGCTTTCCCTGTGTCAAGCTGACCTGCCTCGCCTACGCCGACGACTTGGCGCTGACCTGTTGCAGTCCCGAAGCTGCGCAGAGGGCGGTGAGTCGGCTGGCTGACGAGGGGAAGCGTGTGGGGCTCCACATCAACTACGGCAAGACAGAGGTGCTGCATGTTGGCATTACCAACTCCCCACCGCTGCTTCTACCGGACGGCAACACCATCGCCCCGTGCAACCAGTTCAAGTACCTAGGCGTCCTTGTCACTGATCCGGATGCCATTGTCAACAACCGCAAGCAGCTGGCATGGCGGGCCTCTCACCTTCTCCGCTCCATCTTCAACTGCCGGCTCGCCTCCGACAGCCTGAAGGTCGCCCTCTTCCGCTCAGCAGTTGAGACGGTGCTGACCTATGGGCTGGAAGCCGTTCCCATGACTGCCACTCGCGAAGCGAGCTTGTAGGCCTGCCATCGCCACCTCCTGCGCAATGCCCTGGGCATCCGGTTCCCTGAGCGCGTGAGCAATGCCGAGCTGGCGGCCCGGACCGGCGTGCCGCCCCTGGGTCGCACTCTGCAGAGGCGGCGCCAGATGTTGATCGGCCACTGCCTGCGGGCCCACACTCGGGGCACCGGGCCCCCACTTGCCGACCTGCTGCTCAGCCCGCCCTGTGGGAGACTCCGCCGGGGCCAGGCGCGCTGCAGCACTCTGACTGACACTTTTCTCACTGACTTGCAGGCTGTGGGTCTTACCCCTCATTCTACAGCTAGGCTGGACACAACTGTCTTTCACCAACGGGTGTTTCGCTGACCCTGCGCCAGCGTCTGTTTAATAATAATAATAATAAATAAAAGTCAAATAGCAGAAGGTTCAAAGCTAGCTTAGGCTCAACGCACGATTGTGACCAAAGGCAAAGGGCTTTCATTTTGGATTCAACAACCGCAATGCAATGCATGCTTGACGATCTCATTCAATTGGACGCCGATGAAGTTGAAGCTCCTCAGCTGAGATCAATGAAATGGATCTTATGTAATTGGACAATAATTGGTCTGTTCTAGTGCAAGAAAATTGGTGCTTCGTAAGTTTAGCGAGGTTCTGTCAAGCAAGGGCTACCCCTGCGATCCAGCGACAGCCGATATTCAACATCCAGTTCATCAATTTTTATCAAGGTATGTCGCTCCGTGAAACCGTTCTGTGCTTTGGAGACAGGATTTGGAAAAGCAACGCCGCTACTTTGACCGAAGTGATCCCTTCTGCAGGACCGAAATGGACCGAACGGACCGAAATGATCCATTCTTCAACAGGATTCTTCACTTTTGTTCGCCGGCCTATTGACTGAGTTGAGATTCTGGCTCGCTTGGATTTTTGCTGAAGTGTTTTGCTCAGTGTGGTTTGGCCATAGACATTTGAAGCGTGCAGCGATTTGGCTTCATTGGTGGACCCCTAAACCCCTCCAAAATGATACAATGGAGCAATGGGGGGTTAACTGGAAGAGAGAACTCCAGGCAACGGCCAAAGCCACGAGCGGCGCTAGCCGCGAGTGGAAATTTGGCCGTTGCCTGGAGTTCTCTCTTCCAGTTAACTTCATTGCAGGAAATATCTATGGCACGAATCGAAGTGGCCCAGAAGGAGGAGGCACAAACGTCTATGGCACGAAAGCCAAAAGGCGTGGAGAGTTCATGGCAATGACAATCCTATTGATTGAATGGAGGGTTGAAATGTCTATGGCAAAACTTTCAGTGGGGGTGAAGGGGTTTGTGTGAGGGATTCCCAGGCAGTAAGTAGTCTGTCCAAACCTGTTGATTCAAGAGTTTTCTGTCCATCATGAGCGACCCGATAATACATTATATTAATTGGGGTAACCTCCCGTGTGAGGACCTCGGCAACATCACGCAGGATGAACTGAACTTCCTCTCGGAATCCTCTGCCGTTGATCGGCACGACGAAGATTTCGATGCGTTCCTGAAGTATGTCCAAAATGGTCCAGCTGATACTGGGCTGCCAATGATCGATGGAGATGAAAAGATAGACGTTTCCGAGATGGACAGAATCGAGATCGAGAGTCTGCCTGAGGATACTCGGAAGCAGATGTACCAGCATGGCCAACGTTTTCGAGACTTCCTGGAAGGGGAGAATCTGCGCAACATTCAGCATGTCAACAATCCTACATTGAACCAATATCTTCGGTACTTCTACTTCAAGCTGAAGAAACAGGATGGCTCGTTCTACTCGCCGGCCTCTCTCATCTGTATCCGGGCTGGAATTCAGCGTTTCCTACGCATGGTTCTGAAGCTGCCTGTCGATATAATCGGTGGTGAGGAATTCAATTCCTGCAACGAGATGCTGCGTGTCAAGGTTCGTGATTTCCATCGAGATGGTGGCTGCACCAGGCAGTATGAACCAATTGAAGAAGGCGACATGCAGAAGTTGCGGTGCTACTTTGAAGGGACTACGGCTGAAATCGAGCAGGCTAAATTTCTGTTCTATGTTCTTTACTCCTTTGGAGAGCGTGGCCAGGAGCATCTGAAGTTCCTGAGACAAAGGGACTCGCTTGAATTGCACACGGATTCTGACGGCAAGGAGTACTACTGTCTTCCTGCTCTGCCAACGAAGAATAAGTCAGCCGATCCTGTGAAGGCGAAGGCCAG
This sequence comes from Macrostomum lignano, assembly GCA_002269645.1. Classification (NCBI taxonomy): domain Eukaryota; kingdom Metazoa; phylum Platyhelminthes; family Macrostomidae; genus Macrostomum; species Macrostomum lignano. The sequence goes on along the minus strand of NIVC01000095.1, from coordinate 480,082 downwards.
GCCGGACAACAAACAAGCTCGGATCTACGACACGGCCAAAGTGAGGAGATATCTACAACTGCTACCTCCAACAACCAAGGACAACCATCTGTTCCCGCGTCCACTATCCAACACGGATTCCAATGGACAGCCTATGTTCTCAACAAAGCAGAATCGCGGGGAGAACTACTTCCTGCGTTTCATGCGAAACTTGAGCGAGAAGGCCGGTTTGTCCAAGATGTACACGAATCATTGCATTCGGTAAGCCTTTTTCTTCATATTGCTTTAAACCAGTTGCATATTTTCTATGCAATACTTTATTTCTGTTGTAGAGTGAGCAGGATTGCTGATCTAGAGGCTGCTGGGTACAACCTGGCTGACATCATGTCGATAACCGGTCAGGTTTCTGAGAGGACAACTCGCCGTTACCTGTCCAAGCGCCGTGATCGCTCGCTGCAGTCTACCAGTGAGGCTGTTTCTATGGCACTTGATTTGAATGGTTCTTCACAAGCTGTTGCGACTCCATTGCGTGAGAGTTCACCGGTGCCAGTACCTGTGTCGTCTTCCGTGCAGATCACCGGCATCAGTCATGACAATCCGTCGGTCAGGTACAGTTTCCACAACTGTTCATTCAATGGTTGCAAATTTGAGTAATGGACTCAACCGTCGTATTTTCTGGACTTTCTCCTGCTGTCGTGATGAGAACATGACCATAGGTTAGACTTGCACTCAATTGACTAAGCAGTGTTATTGTTGGAACATTTTTTGTTGGACTTCAATAAATATAAGAATTTCACGCTTCGTGTTACTTTTTTCGCCTATGGTATTGTTGTCCAGTCTTGTTTTTTTACCTCCAGAAAATGGCCGGTCATTGTCCGGAGGTCATTGCCATGAACAAATATTTCGGGCAATGATGTAGTAGAGAATGGCTATGAGTGCACCAATGTTTTTGACCGAGGGCACTCATGAGCCGGACTATTATCCTAGTCTCACTTACGAATAACCAACCATTCTCCACTGGCATTGTATTATTTTGGGCGCCTATTACCCATAGACATTTGGAGCGTGCAACAATAAAGTAGTCTGAGCGTGCAACAATACTTCAATGTTGCACGCTCCAAATATGTCTATGGCCCAAAGATCTGGGCAGTTTAGAGCAGTGAAGAGACGGGCCAAGCCAAGCCAAGCGAGGTCAGCGAGTTTGCGGCCAAAAAGCTGTCATCATGATTTACGAAGCATCAACGGGCGAGCCTATTGGATTGCTGCATATGTCGCAAGGAGATGTCGTTGGTTTGTCGTCTTCTGAGATTGGCGAGCGAATCCGGCGGGAGGCGACTATGCAAGGTATGCTGGACGATCTGGCTCAGTTGGATGTGAATTAAATCGAGGCGCTGTTAGCTGGTCAAGATCCGGAACGAGACTTGCTCAGGGAGATGGATGTAATGCAACTCGACACTACGGCAAAGTCAGTTCCGTTGCAAGAAAAGTGGGCACTTCGTAAGTTCAACGAGCCGCTTTCAAGCAAGAACTACGCCTGCGATCTGAATACAGCCGATATCGAACAGTTAGTCACTGGCTTGCGAATCTTCTATACTTTTATAATTTTATATTAGGTTTATATTAGGTTTTTATAATGTTACAAACTTGTTTTTTTCATTAAGTTTTTATAATGTTACAACTGCTAAATATAGCATTAAATAGTTAGCTCAGACGTTGGCTTCGGCCATAGACATTCAAAGCGTGCAACAATCTGGCTTGATTGCTATACCCCTAAGAACCACTCCAAAATGATACAATGAAGGAGAAAAGGGCGCACAGCCTAGAGAAATAAAGCATTAAAGTTTCACCAGAAGGCATGCTGCTCGTGTAGCAAAAAGCTACAGCTTTCGATTATCTGATCATCGGCTTTGTACACCATTCTAGCCACAACTTGTGCCATAGACTAAAAAGCTTGGTGACCGGAGGGGGTGGGTGGATTCTAAAAATCGGCTTCAGATTTTCATCCTTATTGGCACTCTATACTACATGTAGGCGACCTCAATACTCTTTGAACCACTGGGTTGCTTGAAGCTCGGATTTGGGCTCGGACTCAGACAACTGAAGAAATACATGTAAAGAAATAAAAACAAAAGAAGGAAAAGGCCTCGAGACGTGCTAAAATAAAAGCGTATTCGTCTTTGAAAATCGAAAGACGCAACAAATCCGACCTTTTCTCGATGTATTTACACGGATGTATTTACACGGATGTATTTATCCGCGCAAATACACGGATAGAATTATAGGGATTGACGGGGCAGTGAAACATTGTCCTGAAAGGCCCATTACAACTATACTTTCGTTTATATATTGTTCTTTACCTTCCGAGTTCCAAAAAAACAATTTTAAGAAAGCTTATTAATACCTTATTACGAGTAACTGGCTTATACAACCTTATAGCTCGGAATATTCTGTTTTAATGAATTTTAGTTTACTCGTCAAAAAACGTTTAAAGGATAATTTTTCTCACTCTTTTCATTCCCTAAGTTCCTAATTTTACTTACTGCTACGAATCTGAACTTGGAAATTTTAGATCGTCAGGGGTTCAAAATGCAGGAACAGATGATGAAGCAGCAAACTATCAAGAAGCAAACTATCAAACAGTGACATTCAATCTAGAATCAGCAACCGATCAAACAGTGACAATCAATCTAGAAGCAGCAACCAATCTAGAAGCAACAACCGATCAAGAAGCAACAACCGATCGAGAAGCAACAACCGATCGAGAAGCAACAACCGATCGAGAAACAACAACCGATCGAGAAGCAACAACCGATCGAGAAGCAACAACCGATCAAGAAGCAACAACCGATCAACAAGCAACAATCGATCGAGAAGCAACAACCGATCGAGAAACAACAACCGATCGAGAAACAACAACCGATCAAGAAGCAACAACCGATCAACAAGCAACAATCGATCGAGAAGCAACAACCGATCAACAAGCAACAACCGATCAACAAGCAACAACCGATCAACAAGCAACAACCGTTCAACAAGCAACAACGGTTCAACAAGCAACAACCGATCAGCAAGCAACAACCGTTCAACAAGCAACAAACTATCCAGAAGCAACAGCCGATCAAGAAGCAACAACCGATCGAGAAGCAACAACCAATCGAGAAGCAACAACCGATCAGGATACTGAAGTTTCCAATAATCAACAAAACCCACTATTCAACAAAAACAAGGTGCTCACAGACTTGACGTACTCTCTGTGCTGCATTCCCAACCTGCCAGTTAGACTGACCAGCCACCAGAGCGTCAGAGGCATCTACGCTCAGTACTTGATGCCAGATGAGGCAGCGGGGAAGACCACTGATTTGGAAGAGAAGAAGCAGTCAGTTCTGAAGGTGCTGCCCGCCAATCTAAGTGAATTTTTCACGGAAGAAGAATTCCGTGAAGATGAAAAGCTGTGTGTAACTGAGCTGGCGATCAGCATTGCAGACGGTGAGTGGCCGTTTGAAGAAAAGGAAGCGAGAAGTTTGCTTCAGAACTCAGCTGAAATCGTTCGCGGTCACCTGCAAGCCCTGCGATTGAGCGCTGATCAGCCTCGGGACCGCTGCCCAGTTGAAAAAGCCTGGTTCTGCTTCATGGTGGCCGTGTGGAGCCGCCTCAGGACTGTCGTGAACGAGCCTGCGGACGATGCTGAAAAGTTCAAAGCATGCATGAGCAACAGGACTGTGAGTTGAGCCTTCTGGCTTGTTCGTCACGCTCTGTAATCTGGACACGAGCATGCTTGAATTTGTGAGGATCATGGTTTTGTTTCGCCCAGCCAGATTCTGTATCATGATTCCATCTTGTTAAGATCCTCTAGGAATCTCAAATTTTTAACTGAATGAAAAATTCATGAGAATTCAATGAGAAAACCATGGTGCCGAAGTTTCATGAAGTGTTGATATTAAGTCGTAAAATTTCATAGGCGTAGTGTTTGTTATGCGTTTACTTGAAGCCGCGAGCTTAAGTCTTGCTCAGCACTGGATTTGGGTCGACCTTTCCTCGATCTACAGGTAAAGATTACTCTATGTATCCCCCTTTTGCCCCGGGCATCGATGCAAATAAATTAAAATTTGTCTGTGTCCTAAATGTGGAGGCTTCGCCCCCACACCCCCAGCGAGCAATCTGCCCCCTCATCCCCGCTAGCAGCCAACATACCGAACGGGGGATACATATCATATTCCCCACTCATTTAGCTGTCTAGGGCCAAAAGCACTCGGTGTCTCTATTATTGACCTCGGCTTCGCCTCGGTCAATAAACGATACACCTTTTGCTTTTGCCCGCTAGACAACAAAATAAATGGGGAATATATACCATTTATTAACTCAATACTACTCATTTATTTTTCCTTATTTATTAGACGCAGTAATAACAGTAATAATTGGCGCGTTAACAAAATATTCTGAACAATATTGTAAACGAGATGACAAAGCTTTGTCATTTTTCCGATTTTTGGTTTGCTCGAACAAAAATAAAACATAAAAAATCTCGACATTTACACCACTTTGCTGTGCCTCTCTTACTACACTATTTTCACAATTTTCGATAGTGATAGCTCACCCAAAAGTAATCCAAAAGTAAACCAAAAAGTAAAAGTAAAAGTAAAGTATTACTGCAATCATTTGGTAGTATAACAAAACTTGATATTTTAGCAGAACAGGATAGCCTTTTATTTCCTGAAAATGTAAACAAATATTCAATTGCTTCTTAATTCAGTTAGCTATGGCTTACTCGTAATTTTGAACTTGGCTTTTCATAACTCACAGTTCCAGCAGCAGCAGCAGCAACAACAGTAACAAATGCAGGAGCAGCAACAACAAAAACACAAAATAACGAGTACAGTTTTGCACATCGTCGTTAAGGGCGGTGAGCGAGCATCGAGAGTTCATCTCAGTGTTTGCGATAACACAGAGACTAGGCCGCACGAACTGAAACAAAAGACACTTGAAACAGGTGAGCAAATATGGAACTCCAAACTGCATAAAACCAGCGATGAAAGATTGGAAAATATAAAAGTGACGGAACATGGCGAACTCAAGACAGCCGACACCAAAAACATTCTGCAATTCCGACTAAGTGCTACCATGGAACAGGAAGTACTCGAGTATCCGATAGAGTTTGGCGAAGGGACCCGGTTTGTGCCTCACTTTGTCAAGGACGAACAGGTGGAGTTTGTTATTTACTGCGACGACCTGACAAGACGCGATTTCCGAGTCATTCCGATGGCACCGATCTGCCTTATCTTCGAATTTCAAACGGAGTTGGAAAATTTTAATACTAACTTTCAGCTTGAAATTGAATATAATAGCCATAAGAAATTTGAGAAGTCTCGTAAACTTTGCTCAAAATGCATGCAATGCGATGCCGCAAAGCAAGATCACGGAGACACACAGGTCTGGACGCTGACGATCGATGATCTGCTGATGGCCAATTATAACAATTTCATGAGACTGCCTACCGGAGAGCCACTAAGAGTCTTGAAAGCTCAAGCTCAAGAGCCTTCAGAGTTTTACGACATCAATCTGCCTGTCGATTATGCAAATCCAACGCAAACGTACCTCATCAAACTGGACCATCAGGCTCAGCCCAAAGTGTACGCAGTCGCTCATATTGAGCTGCATTTCGAATACGAGTTTCGAGATGTCCAATTCTTCGAGTTTCGGGGGAACTGCAGCGAGTTCGGCTTATGGAAAAAGCCTCTTAAATTTGAGATAAAAAACGAACACAAACAGCCGTTATGGGTGGCTGCGGCAGTTGTGGAAGATGAGGGATCAAAGCTTTTCAAGACGTTTGATCTGAAAGACTTTCGATTTGAAGTGCTGCTTCATTTCAAAAAGCAACAAGAAGCGCCTTGGCCAAAAACATGTACAATTTCACGCCTCCAAGTTCCACTGGAGCCGTTCTCCGTATTTATAATTGAAATATGTAATCGAAAAAAAAACAGTATTGTTTTTCTTGAAACCATGCTCTCAATTGAACCAGTAGTCAATGATGTCATTTACAGGTTGCGTGAGATTGCAGGTAGTCGTATGAGCACAAAAGATTTAACAATTCTTGTTCCTAAGTTAGAAACAAATGGTGAAATCTCCAAAAAGGTCGATGCAGATCCGCAAAGAACGCACGACATCTGGGGCGATGACCTTCGAATGGAGGAACGTGATGATTTTGAGCCAGAAGCGAAGAGCGGGTTGACCTATCTGCAGCTGAGGCAGACTCGGCATCAACATGAGAGCCTCGGTGGAAGACGAATCGTTTTGAAGAGGCTTAACAAACAGTATCACCGCTATCAGGACGAAGCTGTTGGAAAGCTCTTGGACTGGAACGCCGATGAAGTAAGAAAAGCTGCGCTGAATAAAATCTGCAGAGGTGGCGCATCCGATAGCGAATACAAAAGCATTTTGCAGACTCTAGCCACAGAAATTCACGAAGGCACTTGCAGAGTCGAAGATCACTCGCTGCTGCTACAGTTGGCTGCTGCCATTGTTCGCGGCAGAGCTGAGGCTCTGATTCTGAGTTCCAGGGCTCAGGCATGGCAGAAAACTAATTGGGATCGGCACATGGTCGCTGCGGAGTCCTGGTTTCAAGTCGTCTTGGCGCTCTGGAAGACTCGACCGAATGACACACCACCAGACTTTCGCAAGGCAATCAGGAGAGCCGGTGAAAGTCCCGCAAGCAAGAAAGCCCATGAAAGACTCGCCACTCCCTTCTTTTACACTTGGCGCGAGAATTAAACGTAATTTTCGAATGATACTCGATTCGCTGTACTAACTGCATGCAGTAGCCATATTGATTTTTAGCTATTTTCACTTTCTCTCGCTAACCTAAAATTTATATCGAGAAACCATAAACTGTAAAATTTAGTTCTTTGTGAAAAATGTGTCAGCTCCGGGTTCTGAGCTCCGTAGCGTCCTGATAAACTGCTAGTGGTCCTTGCATACAACATATTATACGCTTTACACTGTAGACTCTCAAAGTACATTATCATTTTCCCTAACTGTTAGCAATACGGTAATTTGGTAGAGTTTGCTGTTTACAATATCTATATATCTATATTACAAAAAGTAGCCAACATTTCTGAACTATCTTTGCCAAAGCAAAACTGATCTGTATTTCAGCTTGACCTACTGTATGTGCCTATAACTACATGTATGTTGGTGTCAGTAGTTAGAAATTCTATCTTTAAATTCTGCCTACTTCAAATATACTACACATACTACTAACAGACACCATCTAGCCGGTAACATTCGAGTCAGTCACTGAAGTTCGCTGAAGGGATTCTTTGGCCGCTGCCGCAATGCCAGGCGACAGTCAGCCCGACAGCCAGCAGTCATGCCAGCTCCGCTGATCCCCTGACGCTCACACCGGGTGTACATCGGGCCTGACTGTCTCGCTGTCAGACAGGGTGCACATCTTGTTTGCCTCTATTGTCACAGGTTAGAGAGTCGCCTACTCATGCATTTCTCGATCTAACATTCAGTCTCGTCAATATATTGTTATGCAAATATTTGTGAGCAGCAAATTCCATCGATCAGAAACTGAGCAAAGATCAAAAATGCACCGCGCCATCATTTTTATTTCAGCCAAACAAAAATAGCAGCTAAATTGGTTGCTGTGTCAGCTTAAACTGCTTGAAAATATTATTGATAAATTGTATTTTTACCTTAGCAGCAGGACAATGGCTAAACAGTATGAATGCGGCTGGCACAGCGTGGCACAATGTCACTACTGGCTGCTCAGCCGTCACGCACACATTGTAAAGTACAGATGAGCACTTCTTAATGAGTATGATGAGAGTTGAGCTTGAATCAGCATTTTACAACAGAGTTCAGCACAGACAGTAAAACATGCGGCATCTTCAATGAGCCCTAGCAACAGGACTGTTTACATTGGATACGACACTGTTGAATGCATCGAGACAGTTCAATAAGAAAGCAGAAATATTGTAAATTGAGACAAGAGATGAAGGAGTCTGGAGATGAGGAGTCTGGAGATTAGGAGTCTGGAGATGAGGAGTCTGGAGATGCAGGAGTCTGGAGATGCAGGAGTCTGGAGATGCAGGAGTCTGGAGATGAAGGAGTCTGGAGATGCAGGAGTCTGGAGATGCAAGGAGTCTGGAGATGCCGGAGTCTGGAGATGCAGGAGTCTGGCAGCTGAAGAACTCAAAGCCGTGGAGCATCAGGACAGCAGCTGCACGAACTGGCTCATGTCGAACTCCTCCTCGTAGTCCACAGTCAGCTCAGCCTCCGCAGCTGACGCGCCCGAAGCTGAAGCCGCCGACATCGAGCTGAGCACCGAGCCCAGCGTCTTGGACATCGCCTGCTTGGCTCTCTGCCTGGAGGCCGAGTCCCTGCTGTCTGCCGCCGACTTGCCCGAAGCTGCTGAGCCGCAGGAGAACTCGAACAGGTCCAGCAGCTGCTCGGTGCCGAGCGACTCCACGCAGGCGTTGTCTGCGTTCACCACCGAGTTGGCCACTGCCGTCTTGAACTTCTGGTACCTGCGGGGGGCGGGTGGCAGTGCTGCTGGCACTGGGAATCCTCGGGCTGGGGTGCTGGATTCTCAGCACCGAAGAAATCCCCACAGCTTTCCTCAAATCCCCACAGCATCCCTCAAATCCCCACAGTATCCCTCAAATCCCCACAGTATCCCTCTAATCCCCGAAACAACTTGGAAGTATTCCGAAATTTCATAAAGCACCGTAGAAATTCTCAGGCCAGAGTCTCATCATCAGAGCTGGCCTAACAACCCAGAACTCTAGCAACCAAGAACCATCCACCGTAGCAATCCATAAGTTCTCCTGGAAACAATCCCTTAGCAACCCAGAACTTCCCATGACAACCCCAGAATTCCTTCTAGAATTCCAGAACACCCATAGCAACTCAGAACATACCCTAGCAACCAGAACTCCCCCTAGCAACCACCGTATCAACCAAGAGCCAGAACTCCCCCTTGGAAACCACCGTATCAACCAAGAGCCAGAAATCCCCCTAGCAACCACCGTATCAACCAAGAGCCGGAACTCCCCCTAGCAACCACCATAGCAACCAAGAGCCAGAACTTCCCAGAAACCCCCAGCAACCCAGAACCCCCCAGTCCACGCACTTCATGATCTTCTCCTCGATGGTGTCCCTGGTGAGCAGCCTGTAGACGCTCACAGCCCGAGTCTGTCCGATCCGATGCGCCCTGTCCATGGCCTGCAGATCCCGCATGGGGTTCCAGTCGTGATCAACAAAGATCACGGTGTCAGCGCCAGTCAGGTTCAGACCGAGGCCCCCAACAGAGGTTGTCAATAGCAACGCATCGATGCTGGGGTCCGAGTTGAACTTCTGCACCAGACTGTGTCGGTCAGCGGGTGGCACCGAGCCGTCCAGCCGCAGGTGCTGCATGTCGCTGTCCTTGAAGACCAGCTTCTCAACGAGGTCCAGAGTGGCTTTGGTCTGAGCGAAGAGCAGCACTCGGTGCTGACTCACCACGCCCAGCCTGCTGTCTCCCGTGATCCCAATGTCTGACAGCAGCTGGCGTAGTGCCAGGAACTTTCCAGAGTTTTCCACGGTGGCCACGTTCTTGTGCTGCTGCTGCTGCTGGGGACTCGAACCAAGGACCAAGGCTGGGTGATTGCAGATCTTGCGCAGGAAGTGCAGCGCCTGCGGTTTCAAATGGGGATTTGGGGATCAGAGTGGCAGCTTGAGCACGCGAAGGGATACACTCAGGATTGAGTGTCCGGTCCCTCAGATTGAGTGTACGATCCCTCAGATTGAGTGTCCGGTCCCTCAGAATGAGTGTCCGGTCTCTCAGATTGAGTGTCAGGTCCCTCAGATTGAGTGTACGATCCCTCAGATTGAGTGTCCGGTCCCTCAGATTGAGTGTCCGATCTCTCAGATTGAGTGTACGATCCCTCAGAATGAGTGTACGATCCCACAGATTGAGTGTACGATCCCTCAGATTGAGTGTCCGGTCTCTTAGATTGAGTGTCCGATCTCTTAGATTGAGTGTCCGGTCCCTCAGATTGAGTGTCCGGTTCCCTCAGATTGAGTGTCTCAGATTGAGTGTCCGATCTCTCAGATTGAGTGTCTCAGATTGAGTGTCTCAGATTGAGTGTCCGGTCCCTTAGATTGAGTGTACGATCCCTCAGAATGAGTGTACAATCCCTCAGATTGAGTGTACGATCCCTCAGATTGAGTGTCCGGTCTCTTAGATTGAGTGTCCGATCTCTCAGATTGAGTGTCCGGTCCCTCAGATTGAGTGTCCGGTTCCCTCAGATTGAGTGTCTCAGATTGAGTTTCCGGTCACTCAGATTGAGTGTCCGGTCCCTCAGATTGAGTGTCCGGTTCCCTCAGATTGAGTGTCCTATCTCTTAGATTTTGTGGCCGATCTCTCAGATTGAGTGTCCGGTCCCTCAGATTGAGTGTCCGGTCTCTCAGATTGAGTGTCCGATCTCTCAGATTGAGTGTCCGGTCCCTCAGATTGAGTGTCCGGTTCCCTCAGATTGAATGTCCTATCTCTTAGATTTTGTGGCCGATCTCTCAGATTGAGTGTCCGGTCCCTCAGATTGAGTGTCTCAGATTGAGTGTCCGGTCCCTCAGATTGAGTGTCCAATCTCTCAGATTGAGTGTCCAATCTCTCAGATTGAGTGTCCGGTCCCTCAGATTGAGTGTCCGGTTCCCTCAGATTGAGTGTCCTATCTCTTAGATTTTGTGGCCGATCTCTCAGATTGAGTGTCCGGTCCCTCAGATTGAGTGTCTCAGATTGAGTGTCCGGTCTCTCAGATTGAGTGTCTGATCTCTCAGATTGAGTGTCCGATCCCTCAGATTGAGTGTCCGATCCCTCAGATTGAGTGTCCGGTCTCTCAGATCGAGTGTCCGGTCTCTCAGATCGAGTGTCCGGTCCCTCAGATTGAGTGTCCGATCGCTAAGATTGAGTGTCCGATCTCACCCCAGGTGTTACTCATCACTCACCTGGAAGATGTGCTGGCGGTTGTCACCAGAGTCTGAGTCACCGGTGCCCAGGTGGCTGTTGCGGCAAAACTTCTCATACAACTGGGCCTGCGGTGTCGAGATGGGGTGGGTGGGACTGCGATGAAAAGATGGGAATTCAGGTTTGGATGTGATGCTGGAAGGTGCATCCCTACAAAGTCAAATATTCAAATAGTGACTAGAACAGGTGAAAAATGATTAGAACAGGTAAAAGGCTATTTAACAAGTACAATTTAATTCCAACAGGAAATGTCAATTTTAACAGGTAATATGCGACTCAAACCGGTAATATGTGACTCAAACCCGTAATGTGTGACTCAAACCGGTAATATGCGACTCAAACCGGTAATATGCGACTCAAACCGGTAATATGCGACTCAAACCGGTAATATGCGACTCAAACCGGTAATATGCGACTCAAACCGGTAATATGTGACTCAAACCGGTAATGTGTGACTCAAACAGGTAATATGCGACTCAAACCAGTAATATGCGACTCAAACCGGTAATATGTGACTCAAACCAGTAATATGCGACTCAAACCGGTAATATGTGACTCAAACCGGTAATGTGTGACTCAAACCGGTAATATGCGACTCAAACCGGTTATATGTGACTCAATTGGTAATATGTGACTCAAATCGGTAATAAGTGACCTAAACCGGTAAAAAGCAATTAAAACCAGTGTCAGTCTCACCTGCAGAGGACTCAGCTGGCAGTAATAATCCTGACAAATCTTCGGTGGCAGGTCCCTCAGCACGTCCTCCTTGAGCCGCCTGAGCATAAACGGCAGAGTCTGTCTGTGAAGAGCCTCCAAAGCGAGGGTGCCCTTGGTCTGGTCCTCAGTGCCAGCCTTCACATCCCTGGAGCCCTGGATTGGCTTGGCAAAGGCGGTGGAGAACTCTGACTCGGTGCCCAGGTAGCCGGGCATCAGGAAGTCGAAGATGGCCCACAGCTCGTGAACTCCGTTCTGAATTGGGGTGCCCGTCAGCACGAGACGGTGCTGGCATCTCAGCGACTTCACGGCGAGACTGAGCTGCAGGGGGGGGGTGAGGGTGGCTGAGTGAGCTGCAGAGGTGGCTGAGGGTGGCTGAGTGAGCTGCAGAGGTGGCTGAGGGTGGCTGAGTGAGCTGCAGAGGTGGCTGAGGGTGGCTGAGTGAGCTGCAGTGTCGGGTGAGGGTGGCTGAGTGAGCTGCAGAGGTGGCTGAGTGAGCTGCAGAGGTGGCTGAGTGAGCTGCAGAGGTGGCTGAGTGAGCTGCAGAGGTGGCCGAGTGAGCTGCAGAGGTGGCCGAGTGAGCTGCAGAGGTGGCTGAGTGATCTGGGCATCACAAAGAATGGGTCAACAATTATTTCTGATTATTTGAGTCAGTTTTCATGCATTATCGATTTCCATAATGTAAGTATAAATTTCTGCTGAAAATTAAAGCGTAAAGGTGCTAAGTTTACTACTGAATCGCATTGAACAAGTAAGTAGCAAGTAACAAACCTTTGATTTCGGATTTTTTATTATGTGACCTTCGTCCAAAATGCAGTAATTCCATGCGACCTCCCTACAATAAGCGTCGGTTTGAGGTCGATGGATGCGAAACCTTTGTGATGAAGGGGCACAACCTTTATTATGGCCCAGCAACTGAGGATCTGGAAGCTGGCCCAGCAACTAAGGATCTTGGAGGCTGCCCAGCAACCGAGGATCTAGGAGGCTGGCCAAACAACTGAGGATCTGGGAGGCTGGCCCAGCAACTGAGGATCTTGGAGGCTGGCCCAGCAGCTGAGGATCTGGGAGGCTGGCCCAGCAGCTGAGGATCTGGGAAGCTGGCCCAGCAACTGACACTTTAGGAAGCTGGCCCAGCAGCTGAGGATCTGGGAGGCTGGCCAAGCAGCTGAGGATCTGGGAGGCTGGCCCAGCAGCTGAGGATCTGGGAAGCTGGCCCAGCAGCTGAGGATTTGGGAAGCTGGCCCAGCAACTGACACTTTAGGAGGCTGGCCCAGCAGCTGAGGATCTGGGAGGCTGGCCCAGCAACTGAGGATCTTGGAGGCTGGCCCAGCAGCTGAGGATCTGGGAGGCTGGCCCAGCAGCTGAGGATCTGGGAAGCTGGCCCAGCAACTGACACTTTAGGAGGCTGGCCCAGCAGCTGAGGATTTGGGAGGCTGGCCAAGCAGCTGAGGATCTGGGAGGCTGGCCCAGCAGCTGAGGATCTGGGAAGCTGGCCCAGCAGCTGAGGATCTGGGAAGCTGGCCCAGCAACTGACACTTTAGGAGGCTGGCCCAGCAGCTGAGGATCTGGGAGGCTGGCCAAGCAGCTGAGGATCTGGGAAGCTGGCCCAGCAACTGACACTTTGGGAGGCTGGCCCAGCAACTGAGGATATGGGAGCTGTCTTACCCAAACAGCTCAGCGTCCTTCCGCACAGCGTCAAAGGAGGTGATCAGGATGGTGCAGCCCGACTTCACCGGCGACCTTTTGTGCGTTTTAACAAATTTTTCAATCAGTGCCCGACGCGTCTGCCGGTTGCCATTGACAACCAGCGGCTGGGCGGCCTCGTCGCTGATGAACTTCTCCATCTCGTACTGCCAGTGGCCGGTGAGGGTGGCCGGGCACACCACCAGGGAGGGCAGCGGCCGGTCCGCCGCTTTGTTGCTGGCCTGGGGGCAGAAGGGGGCAGATATGGGACAATGGGGAGCGGATTACCTGATGCTTCAATTAGAATCCACGAATTCCATTAACTGCTATTTCAGGTGAATAATATCCTCAAGGAGAACCCTATTCAATAGAATCTCATCGCCCGATAAAAATCTTACGACCCAGAATCCCATCACTCAGAATCCCACAACCCAGAATCCTATCTTAAAAATTCAATTACCAAGAATCTCATCACTTAGAATCCCATTCCCATCACCCCATCAATCAGAAACCTACTCCCAACCATCGCATTCCCCATGTATCATCCCATTCCTCATCACTCGATTCACTCAGAATCCCATTCCTCATCATCAAAGTCCCCATCGCCCCATTCACCCAGAATCCCGTTCCTCATCCTCCTATCACCCAGATTCCCAATACTCATCACCCAGAATCCCTTTCTCCATCACCCAGAATCCCCTTCTCCATCACCCAGAATCCCCTTTCTCCATCACTCAGAATCCCATTCCTCGTCACTCCATCACCCAGAATCCTATTCTCCATCACCCAGCCCAGCATCCAACGCACCTGGAAGCGGTCCAGCCTCTCTCGGTGCTCCCCAGCCAGGGCGCAGATAGTCATGAGCGTCTTGCCCAGCCCCAGGTCGTCAGCCAGGACGCCGTTCAGTCCGTAGCGCCGCAGGAACACCAGCCAGTTGACGCCCTTCTGCTGATAGGATCGCAGCTGCGCTTTCACGGCCACCGGCGCGGAGTAGGCAGCGGCTCTGCTCGGGTGGAGCAGACAGTCGATGAAGCCTCGCTCAGCATCCCGCCTAGCAACCAGCTCCGGAGTGAGCGCAGCACTGGCGCCACTTTGAGTCGCTTCCAACGGCAGCAGGCGAAGCAGACGGCCGAACGTCTTGGCCGAGGCGGACCGGACACTGGCGTTCTGGTCGGACATGCGGCCGAGACAGGGCAGCAGCAGCAGAGCCAGGTAGGGCAGGATGAGCAGGTCCAGATCCCTGACTAGGATGAAGCTGAGCTCAGCTGCTCCCAGTCTGCAGGCCGGCTCCGAGTGGCTCAGCCAATCCAGGCACAGCTGTACACCCGGGCTGCGCGCCTCCTCGCTGCGTCGGCACCAGGCGGACACCAGCCGGGCGGCGGCGTGTCGGAGGCGGGGATCGGCGCTGGACAGGGGGCCGGGGTGGCGGCGGCAGAGGGGCAGAAGGACGGAGGACAGCTGCGGAATTTGGGTGAATGAATGGGGATTTGGGTGAATGAGTGGGGCTTTGGGTGAGTGAATGGTGATTTGGGTGAATGAGTGGGGATTTGGGTGAATAAATTGGGATTTGGGTGAATAAATGGGGATTTGGGTGAATGAGTGGGGATTTGGGTGAATAAATGGGGATTTGGGTGAGTAAATGGGGATTTGGGTGAATGAATGGGATTTGGGTGAATGAATGGGATTTGGGTGAATGAATGGGATTTGGGTGAATGAATGGGGATTTGGGTGAATGAATGGGGATTTGGGTGAATGAATGGGATTTGGGTGAGTAAATGGGGATTTGGGTGAATAAATGGGGATTTGGGTGAATGAATGGGGATTTGGGTGAATGAATGGGGATTTGGGTGAATGAATGGGGATTTGGGTGAATGAATGGGGCGAGTTGGTTAACTGAGAATATGATCATATGATATTGGTAAACGGGTTAGGTGAATGGAGACTTAATTGAGAAACGGTCAAATTTAGTCGAGGCCAGCTGTGTTTACCTGGTCAAAGGTGCCGCTGTCCAGATGATCGCAGCAGATGTCCAGGGCCATCAGGGAGGTCAGCAGAGAGGAGACGCCCGCGGAGTCCAGTGAATCTGCGGCATGAAATTCGGGTTCAGAGCGAATATTTTTATTTCTATTTTAAAATATACAATAAAACGCATTTTTTACTGCAAGTAGCAAGTAGGTAATTTTAGCAGTATTTTATAGTGCAGCGGCCCTCACCAAAATCGGCCAGGGATGCGGCCGGAAAGTCGAGCAGCAGCCGCCACAGCGCCGGCAGCCCGGTGGCCAGGCGGTGGCCGAAAAGACGGCAGACCGCCTGGAAGGCCAGCTGGCCGCCTCGGGTCTCCAGCGGGACTGCTTCGGGCTGATGCTGCTGCATAGTTGCTATGGCAACAATTTCTTCCTTAGCAACGGTGGGCAAGGCGGTGTCGGCGCGCAGATAGGCGGAGAGATTCTTGACGATCTTGTCGGCCACGGCCTCGCCGGACGGCTTGGCGGACAGCAGCAGCAGAGCCTGGGCGAGGGCGTCTGCAGACAGGCGCTGGGGAGGGGAATTCGATGCTGGGGGAGGGGAATTCGATGCTGGGAAAGGGGAATTCGATGCTGGGGGAGGGTAATTCGTGCTGGGGGAGGGGAATTTAATGCTGAGGGAGGGGAATCTGATGCTGGGGGAGGGGAATTCGATGCTGGGAGAGGGGAATTCGGTGCTGGAAGAGGGGAATTCAGTGCTGGGAGAGGGGAATTCAGTGCTGGGAGAGGGGAATTTGATGCTGGGAGAGGGGAATTTGATGCTGGGGGAGGGGAATTCGATGCTGGGGGAGGGGAATTTGATGCTGGGAGAGGGGAATTTGATGCTGGGAGAGGGGAATTTGATGCTGGGGGAGGGGAATTTAATGCTGGGAGAGGGGAATTTGATGCTGGGAGAGGGGAATTTGATGCTGGGGGAGGGGAGTTCAGTGCTGGGAGAGGGGAATTTGATGCTGGGAGAGGGGAATTTGATGCTGGGAAAGGGGAATTTGATGCTGGGGGAGGGGAATTTAATGCTGGGGGAGGGGAATTTGATGCTGGGAGAGGGGACTTTGATGCTGGGGGAGGGGAGTTCAGTGCTGGGAGAGGGGAATTTGATGCTGGGAGAGAGGAATTTGATGCTGGGAGAGGGGAATTTGATGCTGGGAGAGGGGAATTTGATGCTGGGGGAGGGGAGTTCAGTGCTGGGAGAGGGGAATTTGATGCTGGGAGAGGGGAATTTGATGCTGGGAGAGGGGAATTTGATGCTGGGGGAGGGGAATTTAATGCTGGGGGAGGGGAATTTGATGCTGGGAGAGGGGACTTTGATGCTGGGGGAGGGGAGTTCAGTGCTGGGAGAGGGGAATTTGATGCTGGGAGAGGGGAATTTGATGCTGGGAGAGGGGAATTTGATGCTGGGAGAGGGGAATTTGATGCTGGGGGAGGGGAATTTGATGCTGGGAGAGGGGAATTTGATGCTGGGAGAGGGGAATTTGATGCTGGGGGAGGGGAATTTGATGCTGGGAGAGGGGAATTTGATGCTGGGGGAGGGGAATTCGGTGCTGGGGGAGGGAAATTTAGTGCTATGGGAGGGAAATTCGGTGCTGGGAGGAGGAGGAGTATTATTTAGTTTACTATGCCTATTATCTATCAGTATATTATCTAGTAGTAGGCTGAGGCCCACGCCCACACAGAGCAGGGAGTACAGTGGCCACCCCCCAAAGTTCACAGGTTTGCAGGATTGCTGAAAATAACTTTAACGAACACTTTAATACCTCTATTATAAGACTTTACTTTTATCCGACTACGATATGCCACTATTTTTTTCTAATAAACCTTCCCTGAATATAACTGATGAGCTTGAAATTCATCGGCAAAATCCAATGTAATGTTGGTTTTAAAGTTTTTATTTCTCCTGTTATAATTAAGCGTGAAACTGTATTTATACGATAGCTGGCTGGCGTTCGCTACCTGCAGCCTGGCGTTCTCCTCAGCTCTGAGGCTGTCCATGAGCGGCTTGATCACCGGACTGACTCGGTCTGGGAGGTCTGCCACCAGCAGGCAGAGGGCCGCTGCAAGGCTGGACTGCACACTGGAATTGGGGAGGGGATTGATGGCAATTTGACAGACAGACAGACAGACAGACAGACAGACAGACAGACAGACAGATAGACAGACAGACACTAAGACATACAGACAGACATACAGACAGACAGACAGACCAGAGAGACAGACAGACAGACAGACAGACAGACAGACAGACAGACAGACAGACACACAGACAGACAGACAGACACACAGACAGACAGACAGATAGACAGACAGACACTAAGACATACAGACAGACATACAGACAGACAGACAGACCAGAGAGACAGACAGACAGACAGACAGACACACAGACAGACAGACAGACACACAGACAGACAGACAGACAGACAGACACACAGACAGACACACAGACAGACACACAGACAGACAGACAGACAGACAGACAGACAGACAGACACACAGACAGACAGACAGACAGACAGACAGACAGACACACAGACAGACAGACAGACAGACACACAGACAGACAGACAGACAGACACACAGACAGACACACAGACAGACACACAGACAGACAGACAGACAGACAGACAGACAGACAGACAGACACACAGACAGACAGACAGACAGACAGACAGACAGACACACAGACACACAGACAGACAGACAGACAGACAGACAGACAGACACACAGACACACAGACAGACAGACAGACAGACAGACAGACACACAGACAGACAGACAGACAGACAGACAGACAGACAGACAGACAGACAGAGAGACACATACACATACAGACAGCTCACCGCATGTTCAGCAGGCCAATCAGAGCTGAGCATTTGTCCACCGAGACGGAGGCGGCGCTGAGCTGAGCAGCCACTCGAGCCCGCAGCTCGGCTGTCAGCTTGGCAGCCGCTGGGCCCACCAGAGTCTTGCAGGCCTCCAGAGACAGCACGGGACTGCAGGTGGGAAGGGAGGCGCAGGATTTGGCTGAATGCCAGCTGGCAGCACTAAAACAGGCACAGCGTGGGCTCTGAGACCACAGAGACACCTGCAGCAGCACCAGGGGACTCAACAGCGGGCAGCTCAGCCAGCGAGTCCTCAGGCTGTGAAGGATTGGCTGCCGGGACTAGCGCTGTGGTGGGCAGGACAGCTGATGATGCCATTTCAAGCATCAAAGTGAAATCTTGATTCCTTTTTTCTTTTCTTAGTATAAAAACTATAAAACAGGTCAGTTTTACCCATTTGGCTAACCTGGAAGCTACGAGCATTCCCATTGTCTACACCAAATTTGGATTCACCTATCTACGAGCCTAGATATTCTAGGTCACACTAGAAAAAATGTAGCTACGAATACGTAATATCCGTGGAATAACCTTGTGCACTCACATTTTCATGCACTGTAAATCTCTATTAGAATGAATCTAAATTTAGACGATTTAGTAACAATTTTCTTGCATATTGTAGTACCTTGTTGTACGTCGGTGGAGCCTTTTGGTGACTTTTTTTACCATGTAGTGGCATCTAGGACAGCTGAAAAAGTCCCTGATTTGTGCCTCACGATGAGGCTGAAATTATACCATAAAATTTTCAATAATTCAATCTTTTTCGGTGTTTTCTAATGCTAAAACAGCAAATGGTTGGTTGTACAAGGGGTGTTTCAAAAGTAACAAGAATTTTATTATAACTAATTATACAATTACAATTAACTAATTATATAATTAAGAAATGGACCATTGTCCATTTCTTCAGTGATTTCAGTGAGCTCTACAAAGCTGCCATTCATCTGCCACACCAGTCACAAATTGCAACTTTATCAAAACTGCAAAATTATTCCCAGGCAACTTTGCCCATGGAAGGCAGAAACAGTCACAGAATTAGTGTGTTTCCATCCATGCTGGGCAGAAAAGCTCAGACTGAACTTAATTTTCATTTGAAAGCAAAGAATAAAAGTTGCTCTTAGAATAGTCTATGGCAAAAACTCAAGCCCAACTTATCAAAGCTTCACAACAAGAGTAGGCTGGTGTGATTTCAATTCTTGCACTGATTTTTTAAACAAAAAATGCTCGAATCGGCATTCTGTGTATATTCTGTGGAGTGTGGAAGTAGTACGCCTTTATGAGAAGCAGCCAAATTTAGCAGCAGAAGTTTAAAAGCCTTCAAATTTTAAACTTTTTCGAGTCTTTTTGCCAAAGACAAAATCGTAATCTTTAATCTCGAGGTATGGACTTTGATTTACAATTACACAGTTGCGTGTAGCTATAAAAGGCTTAAAATAAAGCTATCAGTTGTTCACATATGTAAAATTGTTGGGTGAAAATTTCAGGTTCATACGTTTATCCAGTCAAAAGTTATAACAAAATTCTCGTTACTTTTGAAACACCCCTCGTAATTTGTAATAACAGCGATACAAAATTAGCAGGTTTTGCTCTCAGCACAAGTGAACCGGAGAGTGACCAACCTGTACTCAAATTCACACCCAAGTAGCTCCACTCACCCAATATTCGGCAGTGCAGCGCTGGCCCCAGCCTCCTTCAACTCGCCTAGCAACAGTCGGCAGTCCAGCTGCATCTGCTTAAAGTGCAACAGGCTCTCCTCGAAGTACACAACCTCAGTCAGGCAGCGCAGAAGGCCCTGCCTCACCGAGTTCGATTCATCCCCGCTGATGGCTGCTGACACCTCGCTAAGTCCCGAGCAGAACAGGCCGGCAACAAACCGGTGGGTAGCCAGCTTAGAAACCAGGTAGCAACCAGTTAATTGGCGAATTTTTTCAGCCAACAGTTTGCCGCGCTCAGCTGAAGCCGCTGTAGCAGCAGCGGCCGGTCTCAGAGCTGCTGAGCACATCGAGCTGAGCATCTCCAGGGCGAACAGCCGCGCCTCCAGTACGACAGTTTCGCGACGTTCCACTGAGTCGGAGAGGCTTGATGAGCCACCGATGTACAAGCCGCCGCCGCCGCCGCCGCTGCTACTGCTGCTGCCGCCGCCGACACTTCCCGAAGGGCGGGACTCGAAGGTGGCCAAACGGCCAAGGATGACGCCGGGTGTCGCTGGTGGCGCAGCGGGATCGGCGGCGGAGAACGGATCGTCTTCCTAAACGGGGGGATGGTTATAAGTCATAAGACACCTGATCGTACTCTAGTCAAAAGTCATAAGCCTAAACGGTCATACTCTAGTCATAAGTCTCTAGCCTAGACGGTCATACTCTAGTCATGTATCTAGCCTAAACAGTCATACTTCAGTCATAAGTCTCCAGCCTTAACGGTCATACTCTAGTCATAATTTATAAGATCAAACGGTCATAATCTAGTCATTATTCACTTACCAGAAACTCTTGTCTCGAAGGCTGCGTAGCTAATGCCAGCATTTCGGTCAAATTCTCGGCCACTAGCAACGCCTCGGCCAGCTGTCCGACCTTGTCCGACAAATCGTCGAGTAGTTTCAACAGGCTGGCCCGGACAGCCGACCGAGTCTCGGGCAGCTCCTCCAGCAGGCAGCGCTGGTAGAGGTGACGCAGCACCGCGGCCAGACAGGCTGGCGGCAGGCGTCCGCAGGCGCAACCGGCCGAAGCAAAAGCGGCCACGGCTCGGCCGGCGGTTTCTCGGACAGAGCGGAGCGAATCGTAGAGAAACGGCAGCAGAGTTTGCAGCTGATTGGACAGCTGAGCTTCAGTGCTGCAGGATGGATTGAAAAATACAAAATTATGGCATAAAATGCTAATTAGTCTACTGACCACAGTAGAAAGTATGAAATATCGTCAGAAAGATACAAAAAGCAAAATAAAGCTCACAGGGAAATCGCTGGGATACAAAGGCTCATAAGGGGGAATTGCTGAGATTCCAAGGCTCATAAGGGGGAATTGCTGAGATGCCAAGGCTCACAGGTGGAATTGCTGAGATGCCAAGGCTCACAGGGGGAATTGCTAAGATGCCAAGGCTCACAGGTGGAATTGCTGAGATGCCAAGGCTCACAGGTGGAATTGCTGAGATGCCAAGGCTCACAAGGGGAATTGCTGAGATGCCAAGGCTCACAGGTGGAATTGCTGAGATGCCAAGGCTCACAGGGGGAATTGCTGAGATGCCAAGGCTCACAGGGGGAATTGCTGAGATGCCAAGGCTCACAGGTGGAATTGCTGAGATGCCAAGGCTCACAGGTGGAATTGCTGAGATGCCACGGCTCACAGGTGGAATTGCTGAGATGCCAAGGCTCACAAGGGGAATTGCTGAGATGCCAAGACTCACAGGGGGAATTGTTGAGATGCCAAGGCTCACAGGTGGAATTGCTGAGATGCCAAGGCTCACAGGGGGAATTGCTGAGATGCCAAGGCTCACAGGGGGAATTGCTGAGATGCCAAGGCTCACAGGGGGAATTGCTGATGCCAAGGCTCACAGGTGGAATTGCTGAGATGCCAAGGCTTACAGGGGGAATTGCTGAGATGCCCAGGCTTATAGGGGGAATTGCTGAGATGCCAAGGCTCACAGGTGGAATTGCTGAGATGCCAAGGCTCACAGGTGGAATTGCTGAGATGCCACGGCTCACAGGGGGAATTGCTGAGATGCCAAGGCTCACAGGGGGAATTGCTGAGATACCAAGGCTCACAGGTGGAATTGCTGAGATGCCAAGGCTCACAGGTGGAATTGCTGAGATGCCAAGGCTCACAGGGGGAATTGCTGAGATGCCAAGACTCACAGGTGGAATTGCTGAGATGCCAAGGCTCACAGGGGGAATTGCTGAGATGCCAAGGCTCACAGGGGGAATTGCTGAGATGCCAAGGCTCACAGGGGGAATTGCTGATGCCAAGGCTCACAGGTGGAATTGCTGAGATGCCAAGGCTCACAGGGGGAATTGCTGAGATGCCAAGGCTCACAGGGGGAATTGCTGAGATGCCAAGGCTCACAGGTGGAATTGCTGAGATGCCAAGGCTCACAGGTGGAATTGCTGAGATGCCAAGGCTTACAGGGGGAATTGCTGAGATGCCCAGGCTTATAGGGGGGGGAATACGAGCTACAAGCCACAGGATGTGAAAAAGTGCTCACAACTGGTCAGGCGACACACCGCCAGCCTGCAGAGCGGTCAGCAGACTCAAAATCGTATTGGTCGCTGGCGACAGATCGTCCATCCTGGCCAGCAGGTCCCACAGTGTCGATACCAGCTGCGGCAGTCGGTCCGGCAGACTGTTGCAGAGCTCTGTACTAACAGGCACCAGAGCAGACAGCGCCGATGCCATCACGTCGTCATCCTTAGCCGCTGCGATGTGATTGAAAATCTCCGAGTACACTCGAGGCAGCAGGTCGGCGGCATCTCTCGGTCGGGAGGCCAGGATGTACTTGATGCCGAGCAGGCCGCCGTAGGAGATCATCCAGTGAGGCTGCCTGCTCAGGCACAATAGGCTGCTCACAACGCAGCCAAGCTGATGCTGGGTGAGCTCAGTGCTCAACAGGCCCAGCACCTGGCCGCAGGTCTCTCTGACCGGAGCGATCACCTCGTCGGAGACAAAGTCGGACAGCTGATCGAGAGCCAGAGTGCACAGCAGCCTCAAGCTGAGGTCTTCAACGCAGCGCTGATGGTGAGACTCTTCGTCATCGTCTCGCTGACAAGGCCGGCGCCCAAGCCAACGTCGATGATGGCGAAGCAGTTCGCGGAGGCCGACGGCAACGCCGTGTCGAACCTCCCACTCCTGGTGCCACATGTCGCGAACAAGCGAGTTGGCGAACTCGGCGAACACCCAGTCCTCCTCTGGCTGGTTTTTCTCGCTGACGCTGTCGGATTGCTGCGAGGGTTTTCGCGTAGGATATTTAAATATTCATTAATTAAATACGCTAATTAGGTAATTAGGTACGCTACTGCTAGTAGGATATCAGAGGAAAGTAAACGGAAATAGTACCAAATACAAATTCTGCTTTAGTTACTCGCAAGCTCCTCTTAAATGCTCATAAAACATGGTAGAACAAGGCGGCTTATTAAAGTTGTCTAAGCTTAATCTCAGTTTAAGCGCCATAATTGAGCTCATTAAGACACAGAAATTGAGATCATAAAAGGCGCCAAAATTGAGATCACAAAAAGGCGCCAAAATTAAGATCATAAAAGGCGCCAAAATTAATCTCAGTTTAAGCGCCATAATTGAGCTCATTAAGACACAGAAATTGAGATCATAAAAGGCGCCAAAATTGAGATAAAAAAGGCGCCAAAATTAAGATCATAAAAGGCGCCAAAACTAAGATTATAAAAGGCGCCAAAACTAAGATCCTAAAAGGCGCCAAAATTAAGATCATAAAAGGCGCCAAAATTAAGATCGTAAAAGGCGCCAAAATTGATATCGTAAAAGGCACAAACATTGAGATTAAAAAAGCTATTCAAAGACTTCGCGCAAAGAATGAATGATCAAACACCTGACCCAGAAATCCTGAGCAGCTTGGAAAGCTCCAAAAACAGTTACCTTCACTTCAGCTTCTTCAGTTTCCAACTTGACCTTCTGATCGTCTCCCTGGTCCTCTTCTTCAATCGATTCCAATTTAACAAACTTTACCGCGCCTGCGGCGCTGTCAGCGGCAGCGGCATCCGCGCTGGCAGAATCCTCCTCCGATTCCGCTGGACGCTTTCGACTGCGCGAATCCTGTCGGACGAATTCTACAGCACTCTCCACGCTCATGGTGCTGTACACCTTGCCGGAGCTGCCAACCAGGCGAAGGTCATCGTCCTCGATGCCGGCAAGCTGGCGGGAGCCGCCCAGGTGGCTGGAGACTCGTTCGTCCAGGCCGAGCCGCTGCTCCAGGCTGGCGCGGTCCACCTGGGGGAGTCATGGGATTTTAAATGATTTTATCTCCAAATCACCTGAACTCCAAGCTACCTGAACCTCAATGTACCTGAATCCCAGGCTACCTGAACCCCAAGCTACTTGAACCCCAAGCTACCTGAACCCCAGGCTACCTGAACCCCAAGCTACCTGAACCCCAAGCTACCTGAACCCCAAGCTACCTGAACCCCAAGCTACTTGAATCCCAGGCTACTTGAACCCCAAGCTACTTAAATCCCAGGCTACTTGAACCCCAAGCTACTTGAATCCCAGGCTACCTGAACCCCAAGCTACTTGAATCCCAGGCTACCTGAACCCTAAGCTACTTGAATCCCAGGCTACCTGAAACCCAAGCTACTTGAATCCCTGGCTACCTGAAACCCAAGCTACCTGAACCCCAAGTTACTTGAATCCTAGGCTACCTGAACCCTAAGCTACTTGAACCCCAAGCTACTTGAATCCCAGGCTACCTGATCACCAAGACCTGAACTCGAAGCTACTTGAAAAACTAACCTGATCCCAAAATCCCCTGAAGCCTAAACCCCAAACTACTTGAACCCCAAGCACCTTCAAGCCTAAAGCCCACCTGGCTGACTCCGGTCTCATCAACGGTCTCAGCATCGGAGCTGAGCAGCCGAGCTCCTGTGCGCACAATTTTCGCAAAGTCCAACTCCTCGAACTGCAGCAGCAGCGAGTCAGACGTAGGCGGCCGGACGCGCTGACAGGCCGGCGGGCGCGAGTTGCCGTCAGGGCCGGCCAAGGCGGCCGAGATGGCCAAGACGGCCTAGGGGAGAAGTGCGGATTGTACTTGTGTGTGAATCTATAGCCATGCAGCACTTACAACGGGACCTATTAATAGGGGGTTGTAGCCCAGTGGTTAAAGCGTCGGACTCACGACTGGAAGGTCGGGGGTTCGATCCCCATCTCACTGGAACAATTAATTTGTGTCCTTGAGCAAGACACTTAATTCTGCATTGCTTCAGTTCACCCAGCTGTAAAATGGGTGCCAGCATTGGCTGGGGTAATTGAGGCTGTGTGGTGACCCCCCAGTGATTGAACTGAACAGCCGTACGCAGTCTTCAGATACGCCGCGCAATAGCTGCGTCTGAGCTGTCGGTTGCACATCTGGCCCGATTGGGGCAGATGTAATCAGTTATTATTATTAGCCAATAGGCTTTTCATTTACCTGTCCAGCAGCCACTCGGGTATCCCAGCTTCGGCTTCTCAACAGCTTAGCGAGCCGTTGCAGCAGCTGCGGCGCCTCGTGCGGCATCGAGCGAGCCAGTTCGCCTATCTGCACTGCGGCCGACTTGCGAACCGCCTGCTGCTGGCCTCCGCTCTCCAACAGATGGTAGAGCCGGTCTAGCCTGCATTGGAGTTGGGGTGTTGTGTTTATCATGCGTTCAGAGCGTGCGCGACAGTGACCTTGGGAATCCCCAGAGGCTGGATGTTTCTACTGGCTGGGGCGGAGTCACGTGACAATGACACCTATTGCTTGGAATTTTGCAATATGCGCATACATTTTTATCGATATGTGCAGGAAAAGATGTCACGTGACAATTATTTATACTCTCATTCAGGCTTGATTGGATTTTCTAGATAAAAATGGATGAAGGACACCTAGACTAGACTAGACTGCATTACTCAAGGACTCCAAATTGCACAATTTAGATTCTTGACTAATTATTGACTTTGTGGACAGCAAATTAATATAACAATACAATAAAACAAGTAATATTATAATTTTTAATGCATCTTGGAATTTAAAATTAAGAAATACATAAGTAGGCCCCTAGCCTAGCAAACAGTAGCATAACTAGAAGTCATTACCAGATGGTCTTCCCTAATTTCTTAGATTATCCCAAAAGAAAGGGCTAACCATTAACCATGGTTGTACCATTGTTGGCAAATTTTAAAGAGAATTACATTTTGAGACTATAGATAACTTGTCTTAAACTTTCCTTAAGCAATTTCTTAAAAATAAATAAACATCACTTTTACTGGAACACCTACAACTTTGGTAGGATAGAAATCTACCCTGTAGCATAACAGCAGGTAACAACAGTATAATATTTATAGAAGGCAAAATTTAAGCCTCATTACAACTCAGTAACATTAATGAAATTTTTAAAAGATAGGAAAATATCCACATAAGAACTGCAATAGCTTAGTAATAGAATTGAAGCACATTGGAGTTAGCTTTGGAAAAGAAGTAAAAGGATGTTAATCACTTTGGCTACTGGCATTTTGTGCTTGTCAAATGGTCAACTGCCAACAAAATCATCAAGAATCTTTCCACTTATTTATGTACCAAAACCACCCCTGCTGACTGTTGCTAAGGATAAGATTATTGCCATAGCAACTATGCAATAGCAGTAGCTAGAAGCAGTCCTGCTAGAGACCCAATGTGGCCAGATGGCCTTTCAGTCTACTGTCTTTTTGGCCACATTATAGTATAATCATGTTGTATCATAATTAGTAGTGACTAGCAATCTAGTGCCTTCCCACCATTGGGGTAACCACTAAGCAAAGGACAAAAGTTCTTTATATAAATATGAGCCTTGACATGTTAGACTTCTTTTCCTTTCCATCTTTTCTTTTCTTTGACATCCTAGCAATTTCCCTTATAAGCTTTGACATCTTAGCAATTCCCCTTATAAGCTTTGATGTTGCAGTGATTCCTACCAGCAAGACTTTATATCTCAGAAATTCTCCCTGTATTTGAAATCTCAGAAATTCCCCTAGAAGGCCTTGGCATCTCAATAACTCTCCTAGTAAGCCTTCAACATCTTAGCAATTCAACTTGAGCCTTGATATCTTACTTAGCAATTCCCCAAGAAGCCTGGAGATTTCAACAATTCTCCCAATAAGCCTCAATATCTTAGCAATTCAATTTGAGCCTTGACATCTTAGCAATTCTTTAGTAAGTCTCAAGCATTATAGAAATTCTTGCCAAGTCTTGATCTTAAATATTTTCTATGAGCCTTGACATCTTAGAATTCCTCAAAAATTATTTTATATTTGACATTGGACAATAATTATAATAAATAAATTATTACAATACCAATAGCACAAATAGCCAATATGGATATTAAAATCTTAGAAATTTATAATCCTGCAACCTAAAAATTTTCATTTTTCTAAAATCTATAGGCTTAGATAATCTTAGGTTGATATAGAAAAGTGCTAAGTCTAGATATTCTAGGATCTTAGGATATCACTAGGGTTATTGGGATTCAACCCACTTCAGCAAAGAATTTTCAGTAAAAATCAATAATGGCAAAAGACTTTTGCAGTGACCATTTTGTCTAAATCTGGCCATTTTGGCGAACAATTTGTTAGGACACCTATGATTGTTGATCCATACAGGCAAAGAGGTTATTGGCAAGTTTAAGGCTTTTAAAAAAATTAAAAAAACAATGGCATAACTAAAAAACAAACATTAAAAATGAACAAATTTAGCAAATGGCTCATTCCATATAAGATGGACATATTTGGAAAATAGAAAAAAGTCAATATTTTTGCTTGCCACTGCCTGATTAGCCAATTTTTTTACCAAATGTTTTTTATGTGTAACATCTACAATCTAAGAATAAATGAATGATAAAATGTTAGATTAGTATGTTATCAAGTGGCAAAAAGTAATTTTTGTAAAAATTTGGATAGTTTTTTAAGCAAAAGACATCATTAAGTTTGTGAACCTTTTAAAAACAAATAGAAAGCTTTGGAAGGTTGAAACAAACTATAGATAAAAGTATAGTACTTGCATCATCAGATAAAAGTATTGATGAACAAATAATCAATTATATTTTTAATATATTGGTACCTCTAAGTTACTGAATTGACAGAACAAAATATGTTACGACCAGAATGTTACGACCATAAGGCTGCCTTTTCTTTTGTATCTTTGTTGCCTTTTTGAGTTTATATATTCTACAAAAAGAGTATGATTTCTGAAGATGTTCTTAGTCGAATTTTAAAAAATTTATTGCAAAATATCAAAAATGAAAAATGTTATAAGACTTTTACCTTTTAGTTTCTATCTGTCAAAAATCCTGTCGTTACGACCAGAAGTGCCATTCAAGGTTTAATAGCATCTATATTAATGATGATATCTACATGAAACTCTATAAAAATATTCTTGACAAAAAAATCTTTCATTTAAAATATTGGTTTAGTGTATTCTATTATTAGATTTCATTTTATAAGTAAAAATAGCCTGTCATGTTACGACCATAATTATATGGAATTGCCCAAATTGAATTGATAAATAAAAAAGTTGCTTGTGCTAAAAATTAAATCTCTTCATTTTAATTATATATACATTATGTAAATTAAGTTGGTGCATTTACTTATAATTCAAGAAGCTCTTAGTTGAGTGCAGACTTGAGCGGTGTTCATGCGGTGCTCAAACTCAGACACTTTCATTATGCTTGTATGTTGTGCTAGAATTGTTGCAACTGTCCTTGTGCAATCAGCTAAGCCGTCTGGCTCTGCTAGTGATAGCACCTAGCTGATTGGGCACCTAGGGATTACATGTATACAGTACTTAGCAATCATTTTTTAGTCAAAAGTTCCACCTATACAAATCATAAATAAGTTGATGGTATATGTTGACAAGCACTTATAGTCTTCTCACATAGTAGATATATGCTTGTACTGTACATATACTATAAATCTCTAGGTGCATTCAGTTGCAGAGTGCAGAGTTCTATTATATTCTTGTATACCTTTGTAAAGCAAGTTACTATAAGCATAGAGTGATTTAAAGCTCATTTAAACTTTGGCCTAAATTGATAACAATGTAAATAAGCCTTTAGTGCTATTACAAGTGTTCACTCAGTGTTATTACAGTGCTATTACAGTGTTCAAAAGTGAATTCACTTATTTGTGGAGCCATCCTAATCCTTCAATGTACTTTATACAAGTATATATCAACATGCATTCAAGCTCAATTTGTGTTTGTAAGTTTTCAATGTACAAATATATATGTGATAAAGCAGTCAATAAATAATTTGTTAAGACTAGAGCTATTAGCAACAAAGTATTGTATTTACTATCTTTTTGCCAAACTGGTCACTTTCTTTTACCAAAAAGTCCCTTTTTGAAAACTAAAAATCTTTCCTCCCTGAAGCATATTTTGCCAAAATGGGCTGTATCCAATTATAGCCCTTGATATTTAAATACAAAAAGAAGGTGCCATCTTATCCAAAGCCTAGTATCCAATAAAATTAGATTGTTAAATATTTTATAATATTAATAGGCCAAAAGGTGGCTAGCCTAGCCTAAATAAACAAAAATATAATGTTTTTTATTATAATCTATATAAAGCATTCTCAAGACATTGGCAGTGAACTTTGCAGTGGCTAATCTGGTTAGTAGGCCCCTATCAACTATGTCTATTCAGTCTATAGAGCCTAGCACTAGCAGGCCAAGTTAGGCCTATAAAACTGACAACCAAAAATAAAGACTAAAAAGAAAGGATAAGGATAATGGCTAAATAGAAAAGTGAAAAAACATGGAAAAAATATGATACAGGAAAGGAAGAATAGAAAAAGCTAGCAAAGCAAAAACAAAGCAAGTTCAATTCACAAGAGGTGTTATTTTATAATCATTTGAAGCAAGAAATGACTAATATAATATAGCAAGCTAGCTACTTGTATAGTCTGAGTAATAAATTAAAAATATCCGAAGGGCCTACTAGGCCTCAGGCTCAATATAGAACTTGAAATTTAGAAAATTAGGGCTTAAACAACTGAAGTGGGGGTACTCAGCTACTAAGATTCATTAGACATTTTTAGTATTACGTTAAAATTGGTCAGGCTAGGGCTGGGAGGTAAGCTTACCTTGATGTCATTAAATTGTCGATTAATGAAAAATGAATCAAAAAGCACTCGCAAATGTGGTTTAAAAGCTGATTTAGCAATAAATAACTCACATTTAAACGAGACCTTAGACCCACTTTTCACGTCCAGCTGATATTTATACTGATTGAAAATATGCTGGGACCCCACTTCTTAAGGCTTGAAGAACCGTTCTGATTGGCTCACGTGATTTAATGAATAAATCAAAATATAAGGTAATTTAGCAAAACTTCTCTTAATTCGTTTACAAATGAAACCGAAACTCTTCAAAATGTAATTTTTGTTTAAAAAACTGTATAATAGTATGCTTTTTAGAAATAATTAAACGACTACAGAAAGAAACTGAAAACATTTTTACTGTAAAAATTCGTGGAAGACGCAAGTAAAATGCTTCGACGCATATTTCCAAAAAAGAAGCAAAGAGTAGCTCACAGGTTCTTTGTTTACAGTCACTTTGTAACTCCTATGAAGAATTTTGTTTACTAAATTGCAATCTTACGAGAACTTACTACGTTTAATGCATAAGACGTAGTAGTCTCCAAAAAGCCTTACTAGTCATTTAGGCTTTTTCCTAAATGTATATTGGTCGACTCCTAAATAAATATTGGTCGACAAATTTTTGCAACCTAGACACCTATTGCTGCGCAGCCCTCGTATTCATGCCATTTCGGCCCTCGGAAACAGACACACCCTTTTATTGTTGCCAATTCTTGGCTACTTATTAATTATTGCACCGCAGGGCTTTAAAATATGAAATACTGCGGTACATGTAGGTATAGAAACATGCGACATGTAAGAGCTCCCACTCCCACAAAATGGATCTAGACTGCTGAAGGAATGTGGGAAGTCATGTCAAAATCGCAATATAATGGTAGAATCTTCCGATCTAATTCAATTACTCTCTTATTACGGTTTACCATTCAACAAAAAACTGAGGCTATATGTCAGTCACAAACTTATATTGATAAGTTTTCAAAGCAATTTTTTCCAGCAGCTTTGCCGGTAGTTGTATGCTATATTTTATTAAGATTTTTATGCCAAAATGACTATATGATAAGTGACTATTTGTCGCAGACGTAGGAACGCAAAGATGATTTAAATGGGTATAAAGGATTACAAATCAGCAAGCGCGAAGCTGATAGTAATATATGTCAGACGCAGATGGACCAGAGGACCAGATGCGATTCTGGGTTGCCCAGAGACAAAAATGAGAACAGAAAAACATTGCGCGCCAATGCCAATATAAAAAAGGAAAAGCTTCACAACTGTTGCTGCTGCGTTCAAAACTGATCTGATGATTCCAAGAAAACGATAACGACTAAACAGACAAAGCAGAGGTTTAACCGTCTAGAATGAATGTACAACAGGGGACCTCAAGAAAATAGCAAGCACAAAGGTAGTCAAGAAGGTTAGCAGAGAAAAAAAACAGAAAAAGAATCTAAAGAACAAAGACAAACACTTAAGAGATTGCAGTCTATAAATTGTGTATGGAACTTGAGTTTCTTGTGCGCAGATATTTAGTAAAATTATGATAAATATTTAAACTAGAATAGCAAATAATAAACAAAGGCCAAGCTTATAAAAATGGCTTGAAATATCGTATATAACTGTGCTTTTCTAAATTCTAAAAGGTCAAAAGCACAATACACTTGTAAGTAAAAAAAGTGGTAGGCAATACAAAATAAAACCATACATCCTAGTTCTAAATTGATTAGGATTTATTAATTTTGTAATTGCACACTAAAAAATTATTACGCCATATTATTTGCACATTAATGATTTTGTTGAGGAAAGCACAAATCTTAGCGACTGTTGATGACTAAACCAGTTGTGCGCATCGTAAAATAAACTAGAATATTCAACATTTCTAAATATAAAGTAACATTGAAAAAAGTGACTTTTACAACTGCCTAAAACTAGTGCAAAAACTTATTCAGTTTTTTAAAGAGGGTTACTCAATAGTCAAATAAGAAACTTGCTGATTAATAAAATATCCAGGCAATAATTAATTAGTTAACACATGTAAGTAGGCTGTGTACTAATAACATCTCGAACCAATGACAAGCAGCATAGTACGATATGAACGTGTTGGATGATGAACACCATTTAGAATTTAGCAAAATAGTCAACATATAATGGTCCCATTATTGTACTTTAAGCAAATCTATAAATACGCTGACTGTATTGACAAAGTACGCAGATAAATATAGATGAGATACGCATTGCACAGAGTAAAATGTGACAAATTTGATGTCCAATAGTACTTGTATGCTTATGGGCTCAAATTTATACAATTTTTGCCTTTAATAGTTGACGTTGCCAAACATTTTAAGCAAAAAGACATGAAATATTAACGGCAAGATGCACAGAAACATATGATCAATATCTCCATTTCTAAAAAAATTAAGTACTAAAATGAATTGCATTGCCTTTTATCATCCGGTAATAAGGTCACAAAAACTTTGTGACAAAATTGGATATTTTAACTTGGTAATCTCGAAAATGATAGATTAGAAATTCATTATCCCTCAAACTGGATAGATTAGCAATCCATTATATTCCCTCAAACTGGATAGATTAGCGATCCATTCTATCCCCTCAAACTGGATAGATTAGCAATCCATTCTATCGCCTCAAACTGGATAGATTAGCAATCCATTCTATTCCCTCAAACTGGATAGAATAGCAATCCATTCTATCGCGTCAAACTGTATAGATTAGCAATCCATTCTATAATTTCTATCCCTCAAACTGGATAGATTAGCAATCCATTCTATCGCGTCAAACTGTATAGATTAGCAATCCATTCTATAATTTCTATCCCCTCAAACTGGATAGATTAGCAATCCATTATATTCCCTCAAACTGGATAGATTAGCGATCCATTCTATCCCCTCAAACTGGATAGATTAGCAATCCATTCTATCGCCTCAAACTGGATAGATTAGCAATCCATTCTATTCCCTCAAACTGGATAGAATAGCAATCCATTCTATCGCGTCAAACTGTATAGATTAGCAATCCATTCTATAATTTCTATCCCCTCAAACTGGATAGATTAGCAATCCATTCTATCGCGTCAAACTGTATAGATTAGCAATCCATTCTATAATTTCTATCCCCTCAAACTGGATAGATTAGCAATCCATTATATTCCCTCAAACTGGATAGATTAGCGATCCATTCTATCCCCTCAAACTGGATAGATTAGCAATCCATTCTATCGCCTCAAACTGGATAGATTAGCAATCCATTCTATTCCCTCAAACTGGATAGAATAGCAATCCATTCTATCGCGTCAAACTGTATAGATTAGCAATCCATTCTATAATTTCTATCCCCTCAAACTGGATAGATTAGCAATCCATTCTATCGCGTCAAACTGTATAGATTAGCAATCCATTCTATAATTTCTATCCCCTCAAACTGGATAGATTAGCAATCCATTATATTCCCTCAAACTGGATAGATTAGCGATCCATTCTATCCCCTCAAACTGGATAGATTAGCAATCCATTCTATCGCCTCAAACTGGATAGATTAGCAATCCATTCTATTCCCTCAAACTGGATAGAATAGCAATCCATTCTATCGCGTCAAACTGTATAGATTAGCAATCCATTCTATAATTTCTATCCCCTCAAACTGGATAGATTAGCAATCCATTCTATCGCGTCAAACTGTATAGATTAGCAATCCATTCTATAATTTCTATCCCCTCAAACTGGATAGATTAGCAATCCATTCTATCCCCTCAAACTGGATAGATTAGCGATCCATTATATTCCCTCAAACTGGATAGATTAGCAATCCATTCTATCCCCTCAAACTGGATAGATTAGCAATCCATTCTATCCCCTCAAACTGGATAGATTAGCGATCCATTCTATCCCCTCAAACTGGATAGATTAGCGATCCATTATATTCCCTCAAACTGGATAGATTAGCAATCCATTCTATCGCGTCAAACTGGATAGATTAGCAATCCATTCTATCCCCTCAAACTGGATAGATTAGCAATCCATTCTATCCCCTCAAACTGGATAGATTAGCGATCCATTCTATTCCCTCAAACTGGATAGATTAGCAATCAATTCTATTACCTCAAACTGAATAGATTAGCAATCCATTCTATCCCCTCAAACTGGATAGATTAGCGATCCATTCTATCCCCTCAAACTGGATAGATTAGCGATCCATTATATTCCCTCAAACTGAATAGATTAGCAATCAATTCTATTACCTCAAACTGAATAGATTAGCAATCCATTCTATTCCCTCAAACTGTATAGATTAGCAATCAATTCTATTCACTCAAACTGGATAGATTAGCAATCCATTCTATCCCCTCAAACTGGATAGATTAGCAATCAATTCTATTCCAATAAATAGCATTAGCAATGTAACTTTTGATTCCTAAATATAATAACCATAATTGCACACATATTTTGCTTTTGCAACAAAAGCAACAAAATTTTGATATGCAGCCGGATGGATATGGAAAATAAGAATAATAAAGAGTACAAAAGCATTGCTAGCAATATGATAAAGTCACTTCTAAAGCATCATGTTATTACGCGTACAAATAATTGAAAAGACTTTTTTTTAAAAACAAAGCTTTTTCTGTCTCGACCTGCCTGTCTCAGTAGAAGAAAGCAAAATGTTTTAACAAAATCCCTGAACAGTGAGAAAAATGGATATATAAGTAGACAATAAACAAACTATTAGAGAGCATTGTTACCCTAGCAACCGCAAAAACATGCAAAAGGAAACTATGAAATTGAAATTAGGGACACAGCTCAGAGAAGATGCCGACTAGGCGGGCTTGAATTGGCGTACACGCCCTCCTGATCGCAGCTGTTCTGCTGCTGCTGCTGTAGCTGTTCCTCGTCAATGCCGGGCAAATTACTACTACAAGTAGGCTGAGCACTGCTATTAGAATCTTTCAATTTCAGCATTAGAAGGCGCTGCTGCTGCTGCTGCAGCTGCTGGTGCTGATGCTGCTGTTGAAGTCGGGGCGACGAACAGCTGGAACTCGACGACGAACTGCTCGACGCTCTGTCGCAATCATCAACATCGTCGTCCTCGTCATCGGACGATGAGTCAGCGGAGCGAAGCATGCTCAGGTGCTGCTGCGGCTGCTGCTGCGGCATCATCTGCGAGTCGTCGCTTACATCGTCTGAAGCAACATCGTCCAGATAGACATCGTCGTTGTCTTCATTCGCGACCGACGCCTCGGCGACTGGAGGCGGAGGCGGAGGTGGCGGCGGCGCCACCGGCGCGTCCAGCGGCAGGTGCAGCAGCAGCAGGCGAAGGAAGGCGGCCTCCCGTCTCGCATTGTCGAACGCCGACGCAGCCGCCAATGTTGGCGCCGGGAACAGGTTCGGCGCCATCACCAGCGCTATGCTGTTGGCGTCCATCCTGGTCGACGCGACTACGTGCGGCGCGGTGAACTGACGCAGGAACGCCAGTAGGTGGGTGAGCACCAGCCGATGCAGCTGGGGCAGCTGGCGGACAAACTGGGCAGCCAATACCGGACTCTCGTGAGCTTCCAGCGCTCGCCGATGCAGACTGGTCGGAATCAGCGGATCGGGCAGCTCGCGGAGCCACAGCTTCAGCAGGCTGGCGGCTACGCAGGGACAGGCGAGGCACCGTCGGGCAGCGTCGGCGTCCCACTGCAGCTCCAGTTGCACCCTGGCAGCGTTCAGGGCGTCAGTGTCGCCTGGCACCCGAAAGATGCCTTCGGTGCGAAGGCCGTCCAGACGGACGATGGCGTCGCAGAGGGCAAAGAGGATCCAGGGCAGCTGCTGCTGCTGGCTGAGCTGGTCTCCGGCGCAGCGCTGCCTCTGCTGCTGCATCAGCTGCTCCAGCGTGGAGCCGAACAGGCCCGGGGTGGCGATGGTGCGCTGCGGAATGGGCGGGTGGGGGGGGCGTGACAGACACTGGGACTGTCACAGACAGACAGACAAACTGACAGACAGACAGACAGACATACAGACAGACAGACAGACAGACAGACAGATAGACAGACAGACAGACAGACAGACACACCGACAGACAGACAGACAGACATACAGACAGACAGATAGACAGACAGACAGACAGACAGACAGACAGACAGACAGACAGACAGACAGACAGACAGACAGACAGACAGACAGACAGACAGACAGACAGATAGACAGACAGACAGACAGACAGACAGACAGACAGACAGACAGACAGACAGACAGACAGACAGACAGACAGACAGACAGACACACAGACAGACAAACAGACAGACAGACAGACAGACAGACAGACAGACAGACAGACAGCCCAGTGCACCCACCAGAGACACGCCGATCTCGTCAAGGCCGGGAGGCAGGTTGCCTTTACGCGGTCCCAGCCCGAGGCCCCGCCGCAGCCGTCGATGGCAGGCCAAGGCGCAGTCGCGCATCCGCCTGCTGGCCGAGTCGCCGGCTCCGCCAGCGGAGGCCGCGGCCGCTACGTCTTCGATATGGCGCAGCAGGAAGCCTTCCAGGTAGGGAGCGAATGCCGGGCTAGGCGGGAAAAATCCCAAGCAGACGGCGAGAAGCTCCCAGCCGTGGAGTAGACTGTCGCAGCCCGGGTTATTTGTCACCTGGCGGTTGGGTGGGATTTCCAAAGAAATTAGAATATCGCTACATATAGGCAATTTATGGATCTGCGATTGCAAGTGTTTCGAAAAGATGTAGCGCTAAACTGGCGCTAAAATCTCTAGTAATTCGGCGCTAAACTCATAAGTAATGCGGCGCTAAATTTGCGCTAAAATTCCTAGTAATTGCGGCGTTAAATTGGCGCTAAAATGGCGCTAAAATTTCTAGTAATTTGGCGCTAAAATCTTAAGTAACGCAGCGCTAAAATGGCGCTGAAATCTCTAGTAATGCGGCGCTAAATTGGCGCTAAAATTTCTAGTAATGCGGCGCTAAAATCTCTCGTAATTCGGCGATAAAATGGCGCTAAAATTCCTAGTAATTGCGGCGCTAAATTGGCGCTAAAATCTCTAGTAATGCGGCGCTAAATTGGCGCTAAAATCTCTAGTAATGCGGCGCTGAAATCTCTAGTAATGCGGCGCTAAATTGGCGCTAAAATCTCTAGTAATGCGGCGCTGAAATCTCTAGTAATGCGGCGCTAAATTGGCGCTAAAATCTCTAGTAATGCGGCGCTAAAATGGCGCTGAAATCTCTTTTAATGCGGCGCTAAATTGGCGATAAAATCTCTAGTCTATCTATAAAACTCACCTGTTTAGCCAGCTGCATCAGAGTCTCATCACGCAAGCCAACCGTGCGCAAGCAGGCGGCCACGAGTTCCTGAGCCAGCTGCATTGGCGGAGCCAGCCTGGCCAGCTTATTACTGGACCTGTCGCCCATGTAGCCTTGGATTAGTTTAAACTGACTCCTAGCCGACTTTCTCAATGCCCGATCAGTTGATGCCAGCAAAGGCTTGGATAGATCGTCGCCTTTGGCTGTCCATGACAACAGCCTGGCAGCGTTGTGCTCCTTGCGGAACAGGGTTAGCGACCAGCCGGGTGGGATGGCTGCAGGACTATTGTTAGCAACTTCGAACGAGTTTGTATGCATTGTTGCCATTGACGACGGCGGCGGCGGAGGGGGCGGTGGATGATGGAAAAGATTCTGATGATGAGGAGGCGGAGGCGGTGGCTGCGGTTGTTGCTGCTGCTGTTGTTGCTGCTGCTGATGCTGCAGTGACGGTTCATTCTGCAGGCTCTGTGGACCAGCTGGTTCAGCGGCCACCGCTGTGCCACTGCTGCTGACTGAGACTGCAGTATTAGATTGTGATGAGTAAGCTCATAAATGAATACTTTTCAAGTATATGATCTGTGATAATATTAGCATATGTAGTTCCTCCCGAGATTTGTAAAATCCACGTACATGTTTTGGTTGGGAATACAGCGGCTCTAAGAATAGGGGATAGAAGACAGTTTCCAAGAATGGGGATAGACTGGTTCGAATAATGGGAATAGACAGTTTCTAAGAATGAGGATAGACAGTTTTTAATAATGGGGATAGACAGTTTCTAAGAATGGGGATAGACAGTTTCTAAGAATGGGGATAGACAGTTTCTAAGAATGGGGATAGACACTTTCTAATGGGGATAAATAGTAGAATGGGGATAGACAGTTTCTAATGGGGATAAATAGTAGAATGGGGATGGACTGCTTCTAAGAATGGGGATAGATAGTTTCGAAGAATGGGGATACACTGCTTCTAAGAATGGGATAGAATGGTTCTAAGAAAGGGATAGAATGCTTCTAAGAATAGGGATATACAATTATTAAGAATGGGGATAGACTGGAAGTCATGCATATTCGCTGACCCCTGAGCATTCTGAAGCATTCTGAATCTATATGTCAACAAAGTTAATTAACTCCTACTTGTAGTAGTTAAAAGGAAAAAACGCATACTATAAAATAAAAAACAGAAAAAGCCACAAACCGGAACTATGCGAACGACTAGATCGTTGCTGTTGTTGCTGCTGCATCAAGTACTGCTGCTGTTCGTGTCCCGGACTCGACTGAGCCAAAGGCACCGTTGACGGCGGAGTTGAAGCAGATTGTTGTTGTTGCTGCTGCTGTTGCTGCTGAAGCGGCGATCCGCAGGGCCTTGAAAAGCTAGGATTTGTTCGCGGAAAATTTCTAGGCCGAACTAGCGGGGTAGCAACCGTCCCTGTGCCGGATGCTGACGAAGATGGCGAATGGACAATCGAAGGTGAAGCGGCCGCGGCAACGGCCATCGATGATGCTGCTTGCGGCTGCGGCGGGGGAGGCGGAGGCGGTGGCGGCTGCGGCTGCGGCAGTCTCCGAGCGGAGGCATAGCCCTGATCAGGCTCCCAACTACTGGCTGTAGGGTGCTTGTGATGCTGCTGAAACAGAGCCTGCTGGGCAGTAGGATAATGAAGCTGCTGATGGTGCTGCATAGCAACTGAAGAGTTGTTGGTGTCGCAGTGCAGCAGCATCAGGCCGCAGCCGCTGTCAATGCTGGCTTCAGATTGAACTGCCGCCGATGCCGCTGAAGTTGCTGCTGAAGAAGCGGCGGCGCCTGCGGTTCCTACGATGCCAGAGAGGCCAGCCGCCTGCTGCTGCTGCTGTCTGGCCGTCAAGGGGCTGCCCGAAGGACAGCCAATGCGTTGCAGAGTGCCGTGACCGCTGCTCCACGAGCTCTGCACCGAATGGTGCGACGGGTAGCGCTAGGATGAGGGAGGGTTGTTATGGCTTTGTGTTCGAGTCTATCTCAATCTCAATCTCTCTCTCTCTTTCGTGCCTATCTCAACCGCATTTGTACCCGTCTCAATCTCTCTCGCGTCTATCTATCTCAACCTCTGTCGCGTCTATCTTAAACTCTCTCGTGTCTATCGATCTCAATCTCTGTTGTGTCCATCTCAATCTCTCTCGTGTCTATCTCAATCTCTCTTGTGTCTATCTCAACCTCTCTTGTGTCTATCTCAACCTCTATCACGTCCATCACAATCTGTCTCGTGCCAATCTTTATCTCTCTTTGTATGAATATTTCTCTCTAATTCTTCCTGAGAAAATCTAGAGTTTATAAATAGTCTAGACATCGTATAATTTCAATTGTCAGTAAAAAAATTCTCTAACAAGGAGGGATTTCCCCTCCACAAAAGAATCAATTGGAATGTTTATACGAAAGATCATAGTTGAAGAAAAACTCTTCAAAAGATGCTTGAAAGTATTGAACCCTGAAAAGTGCTGGCCACCCACTGAGAGAGAGGAAAGAGAGAGTAACTTATGGTTCCCAGACGGGCAAGATTTCTGTCTGTAGTTGCAGGCTTCTCTATACATTACGAACAGAGCAAAAGCAGCAAAAAATATGAAGCAGCGCAGAAGCAGAAGAGATGAAGAAGAGACAGCCATGCAGGGTGGTGGGAGGACACAGCTTGACAGGGAAACAGGCGAAATGCTGTGCTAGCAGAGAGAAAATAGCGACCCAACCTTAATAACATAATGCTAAATTAACTGCGCAGAAATTGCAGGAACAAGAAACAGATTCATAGCCAGAGATTTGCGAAATTCTACACCTTTTCGAGTCCCACTAGCTGCTTAGCTCCATCACTCTCAATGCTCTTACTAAGCAAAGCATCTTTATGCAAAATATGCACGAGAACCAGCACTACCGAACACACAACACGGACCTAGAGATCGATAACTATTGATTTGGTTTTTAGCCATTCGAATCAATCAGAACTAAAAAAAAGCAATTCTAGTCTGCTTTAGGTAACATGTTTAGGTAAAGTGAGATAGAGAAGAGATTCTTTAGTGCAATATTATGTCAAGTAGCCTTTTGACTTAATAATACCGTCAGCCCGTCAGCACGACCAATAGCAGGATTATCACAAGTCTTATCTGAGTTGGCTGTGGTAGCTTTGCAACTGGCTCCTACCATTGAATTATTCGTGTCTGATATTATCCATGCATCCGTGTCCGTCTTAGGGGCATCTGCGTACCAATCTACTGATCTATCATCTATCGAGCCGTCTGAGTGTCAAGCGACATATTTCTAAAAGTATATATCCCTCAATCTATGCCTATCCACCTATCTGTAGGTGTCATCTTTTTGTCAGTCTTGGTGTCAGACTGTCTGTCTGTCTGTCTGTCTGTCTGTCTGTCTGTCTTCTGCCTGTCTGTGTCTGTCTGTCTGTCTGTCTGTCTGTCTGTCTGTCTGTCTGTCTGTCTGTCTGTCTGTCTGTCTGTCTGTCTGTCTGTCTGTCTATCTGCCTTTGTATCTGCCTGACTGTCAGACTGTTTTAGTGTCTGTCTTAGTGTCTGTCTGTCTTAGTGTCTGTCTGTCTGTCTGTCTGTCTGTCTTCTGCCTGTATTTGCCTATCTGACTATCTGACTGTCAGACTGTCTTAGTGCCTGTCTGCCTGTCTGTGCCCGTCTGCCTGTCTGTGTCTGTCTGTGTTCTGTCTGTCTGTCTTAGTGTCTGTCTGTCTTAGTGTCTGCCTGTCTTAGTGCCTGTCTGCCTGCGTGCCCGTCTGTCTGTCTGTCTGTCTGTCCGTCTGTCGGTCGTCTGCCTGTATCTGCCTATCTAACTATCTGACTGTCAGACTGTCATAGTGCCTGTCTGTCTGTCTGTCTGTCTGTCTGTCTTCTGTCTGTATTTGCCTATCTGACTATCTGACTGTCAGACTGTCTTAGTGCCTGTCTGCCTGTCTGTGCCCGTCTGCCTGTCTGTGTCTGTCTGTGTTCTGTCTGTCTGTCTTAGTGTCTGCCTGTCTTAGTG
Source organism: Macrostomum lignano (assembly GCA_002269645.1). Taxonomy (NCBI): domain Eukaryota; kingdom Metazoa; phylum Platyhelminthes; family Macrostomidae; genus Macrostomum; species Macrostomum lignano. The sequence goes on along the minus strand of NIVC01000095.1, from coordinate 438,712 downwards.
CCTGTCTGCCTGCGTGCCCGTCTGTCTGTCTGTCTGTCCGTCTGTCGGTCGTCTGCCTGTATCTGCCTATCTAACTATCTGACTGTCAGACTGTCATAGTGCCTGTCTGTCTGTCTGTCTGTCTGTCTGTCTTCTGTCTGTCTGTCTATCTGCCTTTCTATCTGCCTGACTGTCAGACTGTCTTAGTGTCTGTCTTAGTGTCTGTCTTAGTGTCTGTCTGTCTGCCTGCCTGCCTGCCTGCAAATTCGGTTTTATCTCCAAATAATTATCAATCAAATCCTGAACGCAATCCATAACACTATAAAGGTAAAATGGATAGGGAGAGAGAAGCGAAGAGAGAGAGAAAGACTCGATCAAGGCTGTTTTAGAAAAGAAATTCAGGCGTATTCACCACCCACACATCTTCCCCGCTGCCTGAGCCACTCGCCAGCCTCTTGATGACGCAATCGAACGGTGTGAATATCGTTCATAAAAGCTGGCACTTGCTTTGGCTACATCTAATAATAAGACTTACTAAAGCTCGTATTTTTATAAAACTAAAAAAGAAGGCCCCTAGACGACAGACGGCTTCTGCGACTAAGGAGTGAAGAGGGGAGCGGAGAGGAGACGAGAGGACCTGCAGCCAAACCTGCAGCTAGTTCGATCCCGCCCCAGCCAGAAGAGGAAGGAACCTTGCAGCTAAAGCGAAGAGAGAGGGGGAGAGAGGGTGGAGAGAGAGAGAGAGAGAGGGGATCGCAAAAAAGAAGATTTTCTCTCCGAGGGGCCACCCTCGGGAGGAGAAGGAAGCAGAGTGTGAAGAGTGGAAAGAAATATGGGCGGGTGGATTGCAAAAGAAACGCAGGCGAAAAATTCAATTAGCCAAGCTAGAAGCAATATTAGGCATTCTGGCCGGATTGCTTGCAGTGTCTGGGAGCTCTGCTTCTTTTCACGTGTGTTATAAATACTTTAAAAAGCTACAATACACTATTACTATGGTCGCGTATGTGATTTTTAGAGTGCGCGCTTGTGTATTTGTATATGCGTGCTTGTGTATTTGTATGTGCGCGCTTGTGTATTTGTATGTGCGCGCTTGTGTATTTGTATGTGCGCGCTTGTGTATTTGTATGTGCGCGCTTGTGTATTTGTATGCGCGCGCTTGTGTATTTGTATGTGCGCGCTTGTGTATTTGTATGTGCGCGCTTGTGTATTTGTATATGCGTGCTTGTGTATTTGAAAGTGCGCGCTTGTGTATTTGTATGTGCGCGCTTGTATTTGTATGCGCGCGCTTGTGCATTTGTATTTGCGCGCTTGTCTATTTGTATATGCGCGCTTGTGTATTTGTATGCGCGCTTGTGTATTTGTATATGCGCGCTTGTGTATTTGTATGCGCGCATGCTTTCTTCAAAAAACTCTTTTTAAGTCTAATTTTTATTCTACATCGATGCATCCAATGCAAATGGAATGCAAATTAATAGTAGAATATTTCTAAAAGAAAATACCCTGAGAAAGCAGATAAAAGTAAGAGACCTAATTAATCTTCTTTTCTAAAACACAGACAACCTTGTTAGGTTTTAGAAGGCAGAAGAAGAGAGCAGAGGCGCAGGAACAAAGACGCATCTCAGACCGGGATTGATGACTGGCTGTGCTCTCGAGAATTTTAAAGTCAGAGAGCTCTTCTACAAGACTAGATGATTAAAACCGGGAAGAGGGAGCTGCAGGGAACATTGGTGCACAGTTTAGGGAAGGGAGACCAAGGTTTCTTAGTTTCTAAGCTCTGACTCATAGGATCGGTTCGCTTTCGAAGAGGGAAACTCTCTGTACTGTAAGCAATTCAGGAAATTGATTTGTGTAGCAGTTGCATGTTACATAGCGGAAACATTGTTGAAAAGCGAGGGTGCTAAAAAGAGGCTAACCGGAGGATTACAGGATAGAAGGTGAAGGATTAGGGGATATTAGGTGAAGGATTAGGGGGTATTAGGTGAAGGATTAGGGAATATTAGCTGAGGGATTAGAGGATGGTAGACGAAGGATTCGAGGGTATTAGGTGAAGGATTAGGGAATATTAGGTGAAGAATTGGGGAATATTAGGTGAAGGATTAGAGGATGGTAGACGAAGGATTAGGGGATAGTGGGTGAAGGATTAGGGGCCAGTAGCTGAAGGATCAGGTGGGGATTAAGGGCATTTAACTAACTTAAGAATCGTTTCACCACTCAACAATGCTTAAGCAGGTAAAGCGATAGCGATAGGAGGGGTGTGACTGAAGTATGCCAAAAATGCAAGCAACTGCACTGTTGAAAATAGCAGACGAGAGTGGAATTCGCATTGGGATCTAACAGTAGGCTTAGCAGTCGGTCAATTCCACTGAGAGAGGAGGGAGAGGCAGCGGACAGGGGCCCCCGGTTCATTGCGCACTGGCTAGCTGCAATGAATATAAGTAACGACATGCGTCAGAGACAGCCAGACACCCTCAACCGCTAGTCAGAAGCCAATCTTCCCCGACAGTCAGGAAGAAATGTCCCATTTACAACTTCTTCTTGCCTTCGTCTCCTTTCCTCTAGCAGCAATTAATTTTAAGGGATCATCGGCATACCCTGGATAACAAGACAGAAATTGACGGACACAAAAAAATTAACTATGTGTTGGCTCTTCGATTGATGGATAGATAGATAGATAGATAATAGATAGATAGATAGATAGATAGATAGATAGATAGATAGATAGATAGATAGATAGGTAGATAGATAGATAGATATATAGATAAATAGATAGATAGATAGATAGATAGATAGATAGATAGGTAGATAGATAGATAGATAGATAGATAGATAGATAGATAGATAGATAGATAGATAGATAGATAGATAGATAGATAGATAGATAGGTAGATAGATAGGTAGATAGATAGATAGATAGATAGATAGATAGATAGATAGATAGATAGATAGATAGATAGATAGATAGATAGATAGATAGATAGATAGATAGGTAGATAGATAGATAGATAGATAGATAGATAGATAGATAGATAGATAGATAGATAGATAGACGGACGAATTCGAGGATTCCCACAGTTCTAAAAGAGCTGAAAGCAGAAGACACAGGAAAGAAATGCTGCAAAAGCAGACAGGGAGCTGCTAAGGATTTCCAGATTTCCCATTTTACCCACCGCATCAGTTAGTCCGCAGCCATATTCTATTCCCTCAAGGCAGAAACCGGGAGGGGAGCAGGGATAGAAATGCTAGAGGGAGTAGGGGATAAATTATCAGACTCTCGCTCCCATCTGCTGCACAGGCAAGGGGACATGCAGTGGGTGATGGGGCTGCCCAACTTACTTACTCTAATAATAATTCCACCTAAACAGCGCCGGCGTTGGTCGGTGGGCCCCCCAGTCTCGCAAGGGTTGATGGCGGGTGACTGGGCATGACGTGCCTATGACTCACTGGGGGAGACAGCTTCCTTCCCCATCGCGTATTTTGCACAGGCACACCGATCTAAGACTCTCCTCTCAGTCTCCCTCTCTCTCCCTTTTGTCCCCGTCCAGCATTGGCAGGGCTACTAACTAATCCAGCCTCTCCTCATCAGCTGAGTTTAAAATGGCTACGACTCTGGTATTAAATTCTGTGTCAGTAGCTATTAAACTGTGCCTGTGTGTCAGTAGCTATTAAACTGTGTGTCAGTAGCTATTAAACTGTGTGTCAGTAGCTATTAAACTGTGTGTCAGTAGCTATTAAACTGTGTGTCAGTAGCTATTAAACTGTGTCAGTAGCTATTAAACTGTGTGTCAGTAGCTATTAAACTGTGTGTCAGTAGCTATTAAACTGTGTGTCAGTAGCTATTAAACTGTGTGTCAGTAGCTATTAAACTGTGTCAGTAGCTATTAAACTGTGTGTCAGTAGCTATTAAACTGTGTGTCAGTAGCTATTAAACTGTGTGTCAAGACGGCAGATAGCTTCAGAACGGATGTCAGTTAGCTTCAAAACGGGCTGTCAGTTAGCTTCAAAACAGGCTGTCAGTTAGCTTCAAAACAGGCTGTCAGTTAGCTTCAAAACAGGCTGTCAGTTAGCTTCAAAACAGGCTGTCAGTTAGCTTCAAAACAGGCTGTCAGTTAGCTTCAAAACAGGCTGTCAGTTAGCTTCAAAACGGGCTGTCAGTTAGCTTCAAAACAGGCTGTCAGTTAGCTTCAAAACAGGCTGTCAGTTAGCTTCAAAACAGGCTGTCAGTTAGCTTCAAAACGGGCTGTCAGTTAGCTTCAAGGACGGGCTGTCAGTTAGCTTCAAGGACGGGGTGTCAGTTAGCTTCAAGGACGGGGTGTCAGTAAGCTTCAAGGACAGGTGTCAGTTAGCTTCAAGGACGGGCTGTCAGTTAGCTTCAAGGACGGGCTGTCAGTTAGCTTCAAGGACGGGGTGTCAGTAAGCTTCAAGGACAGGTGTCAGTTAGCTTCAAGGACGGGGTGTCAGTAAGCTTCAAGGACAGGTGTCAGTTAGCTTCAAGGACAGGGTGTCAGTTAGCTTCAAGGACGGGGTGTCAGTTAGCTTCAAGGACGGGCTGTCAGTTAGCTTCAAGGACGGGGTGTCAGTAAGCTTCAAGGACAGGTGTCAGTTAGCTTCAAGGACGGGGTGTCAGTAAGCTTCAAGGACAGGTGTCAGTTAGCTTCAAGGACAGGGTGTCAGTTAGCTTCAAGGACGGGCTGTCAGTTAGCTTCAAGGACGGGGTGTCAGTAAGCTTCAAGGACAGGTGTCAGTTAGCTTCAAGGACGGGGTGTCAGTAAGCTTCAAGGACAGGTGTCAGTTAGCTTCAAGGACAGGGTGTCAGTTAGCTTCAAGGACGGGGTGTCAGTTAGCTTCAAGGACGGGCTGTCAGTTAGCTTCAAGGACGGGGTGTCAGTAAGCTTCAAGGACAGGTGTCAGTTAGCTTCAAGGACGGGGTGTCAGTAAGCTTCAAGGACAGGTGTCAGTTAGCTTCAAGGACAGGGTGTCAGTTAGCTTCAAGGACGGGGTGTCAGTTAGCTTCAAGGACGGGGTGTCAGTTAGCTTCAAGGACGGGGTGTCAGTTAGCTTCAAGGACAGGCGTCAGTTAGCTTCAAGGACGGGCTGTCAGTTAGCTTCAAGGACGGGCTGTCAGTTAGCTTCAAGGACGGGGTGTCAGTAAGCTTCAAGGACAGGTGTCAGTTAGCTTCAAGGACGGGGTGTCAGTAAGCTTCAAGGACAGGTGTCAGTTAGCTTCAAGGACGGGGTGTCAGTAAGCTTCAAGGACGGGCTGTCAGTTAGCTTCAAGGACAGGGTGTCAGTTAGCTTCAAGGACGGGGTGTCAGTTAGCTTCAAGGACGGGCTGTCAGTTAGCTTCAAGGACGGGGTGTCAGTTAGCTTCAAGGACGGGCTGTCAGTTAGCTTCAAGGACGGGGTGTCAGTTAGCTTCAAGGACGGGGTGTCAGTTAGCTTCAAGGACGGGGTGTCAGTTAGCTTCAAGGACGGGGTGTCAGTTAGCTTCAAGGACGGGGTGTCAGTTAGCTTCAAGGACGGGCTGTCAGTTAGCTTCAAGGACGGGCTGTCAGTTAGCTTCAAGGACGGGGTGTCAGTTAGCTTCAAGGACGGGGTGTCAGTTAGCTTCAAGGACGGGGTGTCAGTTAGCTTCAAGGACGGGCTGTCAGTTAGCTTCAAGGACGGGCTGTCAGTTAGCTTCAAGGACGGGCTGTCAGTTAGCTTCAAGGACGGGCTGTCAGTTAGCTTCAAGGACGGGCTGTCAGTTAGCTTCAAGGACGGGGTGTCAGTTAGCTTCAAGGACGGGCTGTCAGTTAGCTTCAAGGACGGGGTGTCAGTTAGCTTCAAGGACGGGGTGTCAGTTAGCTTCAAGGACGGGGTGTCAGTTAGCTTCAAGGACGGGGTGTCAGTTAGCTTAATATTCTTGGCCATAAATGGATAGGCCTAACAAACTCGGAAGGAATAACTAGTATTACAGATTATGTACATCGCTCAATTCGTAATCCCCCTATTTGAAGCCAGACAAGACGAGTTACTAGTAGAAGACTTAGCTAATTGGAAAATCTTGCCAAACGCTCGCCCAACAGATTAGCTAAAAGATTCAGGCATATAAATGCATGGGCAGATTCAATACAAAGTACAAAAACACTGTGTGTTACTTAGCTAACGAAACTATTCCAAAATCTAATAAAAAATTATTATGGCACACACAGAGCCGCCAACAGAAGCAATAGCGCCTTATGTGCCAACTTGACTTTGCTGTGTGCCATCAACTCTACTATCAGCCACTATTTTACTCTAAATGATGGCAATCGCAGGAAATTGGCTTTCTCTGGCTGGATTTCTGCGTTTTGTTTGATTTATTACAGCCGCGCGTGTTTCCCAGACGCATAGCTGCCGTAGATACAGACCAGAGCGGCCGCTGGTGCAGAACTTGAAACAGCATGGATGCAGATGGACGTCTGTGCCTGTGTCTGTATGCATGTCTGTCTGTATGTCTGTCTCTTTACCTGTCTGCCTGTCTGTCTGTCTGCCTGCCTGCCTGTCTGTCTGTCTGTCTGTCTATCTGTGTCTGTCTGCCTGTCTCTCTGTCTGTCTGTCTGTCTATCTGTGTCTGTCTGTCTGTCTGTCTGTCTGTCCCAACTAAAAATCTGTGATGAAGTTCTGTAAACACCTATCTACAAAGGCACACAATTGACTCATATTGTATCTACACAGATACACAGCCGTCAGTTTATCCCTCCGTGAATCCACCTATGAGAAGGCTTCTCAATGAAATATGCAACAACGAATAGCTCGGAGATACGAGTATTTATCCAGCTCATCTCTTATTTCTCAACCCCTAACGTGTCTCCTTTGAGTGGGAGTGTTGGCAATGTGCCAATAGGTTAGAAAAAAACACACACATTCTGATCCATTCCTGCTTGTATTTGACTTATCCGAATGTCCCTCTCATAGCAGTGTTACACTTCAACTTTAATTAATAATTAATAATAAAATTTTGCTAAAACGTATACGAGTATGATGTAGAAATAGAGATAGAAAAAAAATAATTTTAAGGCGTGAGGCTTTCAATCCAACTATATAATAAATACCAAGATATATACCTCTGCCACTCTCCCCTAACTGAGCATATTTATCAGCACGTCATAACTCAGGGGTCAATGGGCTTCTCTTCCACCCGCCACTCTGCCTATCTTTGTCAGCTTCGCATAATTAGATCCTACCAAACACGATCAGCAAATCAGTTCGTACTCATAAAATTAGTTTAACTTCCCTACAAGGTCAATTAGGGACACCCTAGTAGCTGTATATATCACACTGTAGACAAAAGTGCAAAGGTCAGCAAGCACACAAATTTTCACCATCATGAAGAATTGAATATTACAGGTAAATAAATCATTTACGAATTGGCAAAGATTACTGGCGTATTAAGAACTGGTCATGAACTCGATAGGGGAATTAGATGGATGGTCATGGACTCGATAGGGGAATTACATGAATGGTCATGGACTCGATTCGGGAATTACATGAATGGTCATGGACTCGATAGGGGAATTACATGGATGGTCATGGACTCGATAGGGGAATTACATGAATGGTCATGGACTCGATAGGGGAATTACATGAATGGTCATGGACTCGATTGGGGAATTACATGAATGGTCATGGACTCGATAGGGGAATTACGAGTACAGGCATGATCATGGACTCGATAGGGGAATTAGATGGATGGTCGTGGACTTGATAGGGGAATTACATAGATAGACATGGACTTGAAATGAGTTACATGGAATGTCACGGGCTGTATAGAAGAACTACATAGATAGTCACGGACTCCACAGGAAGTTAACTAAATAGCAATTTTTATACCCCAATAAATAGGTCAGAAAGTACACACCGATAAACAGAGGCTTAAGAGATTGAAGATGGAATTTTAACGAGAGCATCGATTGGACAAAAACAATCAACCTTTAATTTTAATTAATAAAATACACCTTAGGGAAAGGTGCCCAGCTGACCGTCTATATATATAAAGAGACGCAATAGAGAGATGATATAAGAGAGGCAGGGTAGTGAGTAACGACTCGGACTCGGGCGCTGAAGTGCCCGGGGTTCGATTCTAATTTCGTGCGCGGCCACATTAATTTGAGGCTTGTGCAGAAAAACTGGTCTGCGAGGCTTGGGTGATTTATGACCGCGAGAGCTGACCCCAAAGGCAGAGTAAGGGCTGCTGTACACCCAATGTGAGAGTGTGCTCAGAGGTCAACTGACTGACTGACTAACTAACTAACTAACTAACTGACTAACTAACTAACTAACTAACTAACTAACTAACTAACTAACTAACTAACTAACTAACTAACTGACTAACTAACTGACTAACTAACTAACTAACTAACTAACTGACTAACTAACTAACTAACGAACTAACTAACTAACTAACTAATTAACTAACTAACTAACTAACTGACTAACTAACGAACAAATTTACTTATAAAATTCTACTTAACCACAAGAGGTGGATTGTTAAACCAAAGCCTACCTGCACGCAGCCAGGACTAAACGATGCTGTATTATTGGTATTTGATGAGGCAGACACCGGCAGTCCAATTGAATATTCGTTGCAGGACTCCAGAACGGCAGCTGTTGCAGCAGCGGCGGAGCTGCTAACAGTGGAAGCTCGCTCCCTTCGCCTGCTCTGCGTTGGCGTTTTCGAAGTGGAACAATTTTTATTGCCAATCCGATTGCTTTCGCTGCTACTAGTAGAACCAATTGCTAGACTGTGCTGCCGATGAACAGCTGTCTGATTCGAGCGCTACAATGAAATACATGCGGGCTAGCGTTGGTGCCTGCAATCTTACCTCCTCAATACCATATCAGTCAGTCACGGGGCACAGATTGATTGGCTCTGCACCCAATGCATAAACGGGACTTGGCTTTCCATCTTATCCTAAATAGATCCGAATTTAGCAGCCACCTAGCTAGGACAGTCAGTTAGCGATGACTAATAGGTAAGATATCATCTAAGCCTTGAGGCAAAAGTTTAGCCGGCTCCTTGGGGAATTGCAGACTGCATTGAAAATTTATACATCAGTTTTATCAATTAAACTGATGATTGATTGGGGAATTGAAAGTTTATTTCTAACGACTGACTTGCAGATGGAAAGCGGTCAGACATCACTCAATATTCAATTTGTATTCACCAGACCGCTTATTTGCAAGCAAATATTAATAAATAAATTTTTCTTCATTAACTCAAGAACCTAAACTGCGTACTTGTACGATAGAGCAGGGAGATGGATATGAAAATGGGAAAATGTGAAATTTGAGAGTTTAGAAGAGTAGAAAGAGTAGAGAAAATGGAGGAGACAGTAGAGAACATGGAGAAGAGAGTAGAGAACATGGAGGAGAGAGTAGAGAACATGGAGGAGAGAGTAGAGAACATGGAGAAGAGAGTAGAGAACATTGAGACGAGAGTAGAGAACATGGAGAAGAGAATAGAGCACATGGAGACGAGAGTAGAGAACATGGAGAAGAGAGTAGAGAACATTGAGACGAGAGTAGAGAACATGGAGAAGAGAATAGAGCACATGGAGACGAGAGTAAAGCACATGGAGACGAGAGTAGAGAACATGGAGGAGAGAGTAGAGAACATGGAGGAGAGAGTAGAGAACATGGAGGAGAGAGTAGAGAACATGGAGGAGAGAGTAGAGAACATGGAGGAGAGAGTAGAGAACATGGAGAAGAGAGAGGAGAAAATAGAAAGAAGAGACGAGATGAGATGGGAAGAGAGATGAGTGGAGTGAGGATGAGAAGAGAGCAAGGTAAAAATGAAGACAAATATAGGCAGTAAAATACCTGATCCGACAATACGGGAGTCTGTGTCCCAGAGTTTAAACTACTAGAGTGTCTACTAGAGTGCCTGCTATGCGGCTGCTGCTGCTGCTGCTGCTGCAGTCGAGAGCTCTGAAAGAGGAAAATAAGAAGTAACAATTCGGGTTTTTAAAGAAAGCATCAACATAATGAAGTTAGCCAAGTTATTAACACGCAGACACCTCACCTGTATCTTAGCCAGAGGTATAATATCAGCATAAGGCGGCTTCTGCCACAGCGTAGCTTCGGTCATATAATTGTAGTAATAATATCGACCAGTGCCAGTGTCGTAAAACTCCCACCACTGATTGCGGTCCAGCTGTTTCACCCTGGACCCGTCGGGCAGCAGCTCCACGCAGTCGCCAGACTCCAAGTGAACAAACATTGGCACCCGGGTTCGGGGGTCGCAGATTTCCACCCAGTCGAAACTGCGATGATTTTAATAATATATAGAAAATAAGTTTGTGATGTGTAACATCTGCGATTGGGAACCAAAACTGTCCAGTTGTAAACATGTTACAACTCCACATATTATTACTAGTCACTAGTCAGACAAAATAATAAGGTTTAACTATATTAAAACAGGTGCCTCAATATAAGCTCCATTAGAGACAATTTTTTAATGCTGCAAATCCATGGGCTAAGGAGGCGGATGCTAGTCTTTAGAAAAGCTGCACTATCATGATTTGAAATTAAAATGTTCTGAGTTAATGACAGAAAAACTATGACAATTACATAATTGCCTCATTATCTAATAAGTGCTACATAATTGCCTTGTCAGAAAATTCTTGTCTACACAGGTACTGCTGTGCTATTATAGAAATATAATTGAACTAAGTAAAAATGTGAAACTTTAATTTTGTAAACAATACAAAATCATATTATTTTTCACTTTATAAACTTAAATACTAACAGCTAGCAAAACATAATCTATGCATTTTGAAAATAATATTTAATCAGCAAAAACTATACTTAATTAATAAAAAATAAAATCTACAATATAACTCAAAATATAGAACCATTATTTTTAAAGCTAATTTTAAGAAAAAAGCTAGACAGTTCTTAAAACATCAATTAGACAAGCAGTACAAGATTAGTATATGGATTATATAACATGAAGCCAATAAATGTCACAAATATCTCTTTGTACATGTATACTATAAGCCTGATAAACCATAGTGATAAAACCTACTGGAGCATATCAAAAAATGTATGGACACTATATTGAATGCATAAATGCATAGACAAACTTGGATTCAAGGATCATGGTTGTATGAAATCATAAGAACATTTTTATAGTTAAAAGAATATGTATCCTAAAATTGTGTTTTTTATTCTTTGAACAACATAAATAGACTTTTATATAATTTGAATTTAATGATTTCTTAAGCTGAGGATCTTAAACATATTTAAGCATATAGGTATACCAATTATTTTCATTATCTACAAGTCAGATGCTATTGACATAGACCTCTATTTGCTATAGTAGAGGCAATATTTGTCATATATATTAGTTTTACATTATTTGTATATTGTAATATTAATAAATACTTCAACTGCATAACAATATATTTGAAATTTTCAAGATATAAAAAGTATTAATGTATGCTAATATATGTACCATTTTTTTAGACACCTAAAAATTGGCTATAAATAAAATTGACCTTAGGATCATAGAGCTCATTGTATTGTATATATCTATTTGTACATACTATTAAACTGCTTGCAATAACACTTATTATAAAAGAGTAGAACTTATAATTATAGATCTATAAATCTATAATATAACAAGTAACCCATATAGTAATCTAGAATGGCTATTGAAAAAAAATTACATTTATGATATGTACATTTAATTATATTATATATTGGCAGAATACATATGTTTAATTATAAGATATCTTGATATATATAGATATCAAATAGACATTAGGAATATTAGTTAATGTTATCAACATTGGATTGCTATATAAGGACCTAGGTTTATTTTTTGTACAATAGGGATAATATAATATCTTGAGTTTTAAAATTATAACTTTAAATCCCTATTATAGCCAATAGCCATTATTGTAGATAAAGTCTAGCATTGGCATAGATTGGCCCAGGTAATGCAAACATGGTCTAATGTACTAGCAGTCTGCTATAACAGAAGGAGGCATCTATATCCAATATAGTTTAGACTTTGGCTATAATAGGGCTTTAGAGTTTAAATTAGACTTTGGATTAAATTTTATGTTTTAAGCAAAAAAACCTATCCTAAGTATTTTTTAGGTTTTTGTACAATAGAAATGCTAAATAATATCCTAAATTTCTAAATATCCAACAATTGGACCTTAGATGCAAATTTATATCTTAGCACTAACTAAAAGCCTTAACACTAGCAAAAAACCTAGATAAGGATCTTATGCTAAAATACAAATATGATAATAATTAAAAAGAATATTAAGTCTTATAGACTGACACATTATCTGACAGAATATCTAATCAAAATTATAATGGAATATCCAATGGAAAAAGTCACACACAAAAAACTAGAGCCTAGCTTTAGATTTCTAGCATATTATTTTACTGATTTTTATTTTTCAATAATACTTATTATTGAGGATTCTTTAATTAAAAAGCATCCTTTAATAAATATAGTTATTTAACAAATTAAAATGTCTAGTAGCCAATATAAATCCTTATTGGAATAAGTTAAAAAATGTAGATAGTTGTCCATTGCATTTAAAATATTTCCAGTATTGTATTTTATAGATTCAATATTGCATCACATTTTGGATCATGTAGTATACACCCAAAAATTTGGAGTTGAATGTAAGAGTTAGTGTTATAAGTTTGTAAATGAAAAAAATAATTTTAATGTTTTTTAAATGTATTTTTTCAAGTTCATTTTAAATGAAAATTTTAAGCTTTCTAGTTTTTAAGGTTGTAAAAAAGCATTTTTACAAATGTTTATACATATAAACTTTTTCCTAAGGATAGTAAAGGCCAGAGAGATAAAAAAAGTAACCAAACTATCTACCAAAAAAGATTCTTTATATACAAAATAAGAAAAAAAAAAAATATAAAAAAGGTCATTTATTGTTGCAATGCAAAAAAGGTAATTTATTGAATAGTTAACACTCACATAAATATGACAATACAGGTATGAAAATTTTTTGGTATCCATTTGTAAATATTCAATTTTTGTTTGGGCATGCACCAAGCATAATTTAGACTATGGATATTGCATTGTAATAAAAGGCAATATTGTGTGTTAAGGGCTACAACACATTATAATTGATAGATAACAGCATTAAAAGCATAATTCAGGTGTAACAAAATAGGAATAACATATTTAACCTATTTAGCATCACTTAAAACTGAGTGTAAAGTCTAACCATAGTCAGGATTATGGTACACCTGTGCTAGAATGAATCTTATCAAAAAAGTTTACTTATAGTGTGTGATGCGCCAGAACTATTTTTATAAAAAAGTAAGCTATCGCCATATATTGCAACTTTTAAAAAAATACAAAATCAATAATTTTCCATTTGAAAAATACCAAGAAAACTTGTAATTGATTCTGTTTTATAGAAAATGCAAGATTAATGTAAATTAATTAAAAAAGCCATAAATATACTAGAACTAGCAAGCAAAAAGTGCTGATAAAAATTATATGCCTTTAAATAAAATTTAAATATAATTTAAAATATGCTTTAGAAATGCTTTGATAGAATTTTTTATCAAAGAATATATTGTCTTGTTGGAAGCTTTTGTCTTGCACCAAATTGTCTCAATTTTTTGTCTTGTGCCATACTGTGTTAGATTTTTTCTTGGCATACAATAAGGGTCTTATCATTTTTCAACGTACATTAAGACATATCCCAGTATATATAACACAGCAGATACATTGTATCAAATGACATTTTTTGTATTCGCAAAACAAACAAGGTTTTGTCATTTTTTTCTGGCATTAAACCCAGCATACACTAATATACAATCCAGACTATGGGTTGCATAACACTTTTTTTACTTTTGACTTTATCTTGATTTTATACATAATACATTCAAACTACTTTTTGTATTAATGTCACACATGTGGGTTTTTTTAACTTATTCCAATAGGGAAATATATAAATCATATTTAAAAAGCCAAAAGTAAAAAATATAAAAAATAAATCTATATACATTAAACTTATTTTTTTTCTCTGTATAAATTTTAAAATGTTAAGCCTTAATAGAATAATTATCAAAACTATAATACCAAATGTACAAATGTATAAAACAGTATTGGGCACAATACTTTAAAAAGTATCATTTTAAAGCAATATTCTGGTACTAATACTCTAAAAGATATTGGCAATATTTGTTAGTCCAATACCAAAATATGAGTATCATGCAGTACTTTATTCTGATCCTTGGTCCAATACATCATTTTTTTGCATTTTCCCACTTTTCTGCATCTATTAAGCCAAAAATGAAGAAAAAGCTCTTAGCTAGGGCCTACTTAATTTTTAGACACAAGACTCTAGTGAGACATGGCTGACCAGAGAAGAAGATTAAATGGGCAAAATATTGTAATAAATTTTATTATATTTATAGTAGCATTTGCGGCGATCCTAAAGATTCCTGCGTTTAATTATTTTACGGAATTATTTCGCCCTCTATTCAAGGGTGGTGGGGGTGGGGTTATAATTAAACACGGGAAACTAAGAAATTGCCGCATTTGCACCTACATAGTACATTAAGATGAAAAGATTACATGATAGATAATACAAAAATAATAATGTGCATGATATGCAAAAACTCCAACTCATTAATTAGAAATTAGATATTATTTGACTTTCACTAAATTAAATTTTTAAATTTATTACTATTAGTTTGATTAAATGTATTGGATTATCAGATTTAAGAAAATGTATCGGCAATACCAAGGTCCAATAATAAGAAAAAAAGGGCAATCCTACACTTCCGTTCGGTAAATTATTTTAACATTTGAATTCGTACCACCGAGTCAAATGACGTCAATTGGCAATGTGTCTATGGCCAAAAGTTTGAGCGAACAGAGTTTAAGGGGGTGTCAGTTTAAGGGAGCTGTTGCTTGTGAGCTGCTTGTTTTTTGAGCTTCAATTTCTCATTTCCCATCGGCTGCACTTTGTAGATCCAGCAGACCCAACAGTCCACACCAACACCATAGAGGGCACATAGGCCCACGCAAAGTGCAAGATCTGCAACATGCATAGCACGAGCGATGCTCTCTTCGATGCACACATTGAGGAATTCCTCTGGCGTTGTCTATATCCCCAATGTCCATTTGGGGCTATCCTGTACTGGATTGGACATTACTATCCATTATAGACACCTTAATGACCTGCAGACACACTCTAAGTGACTATGCGCTCTAACAGACTGCTACCATGTTCCACTGTTTCAGTTTTGTTTGGTTACATTGTTATTTAACACGCCTGTTCAAAATTCAGTGTCAAAATAATTTACCAAACGGAAGTGTAGGATTGCCAAAAAAAGTAATGAGGTCTGATATTCCAATACTCAAATGGTATTGGCAATACTATCGGAGTATTGGAGTATTGGACGTGTGCCCAACACTGGTATAAAGAATTAAAAATATATCCAACTAAAGCATTGATCAGGAAAATGACATTATTTATAATTATAATATTACTATTATTATTTTTTTTATATTTAATACTTACTTTGATATTGCTGTCATTGTATCAAGCCCTTGAAAACTTCTAAAAACAATAAAAACTGAATTAACAGGTAGCTGTTGGAAGAATAAAATATCCAACTGGCCTAAATATGCAATCAAGTGGCAAAATAAAGTTAGGCTAGGGTTACTTTAACTGTAGCTAGGCCTACTACATAGTATGATAATTTTGCCATCTAGAGGCTACAAGTCACAGAAGACGTCAGAACTATCAAGTCATCACGCTTTAATATGGTGACTATTGACAAAACACAATTGTTCTGCTATTAAGGATTAGGGATACCAGATTAATGGATGTCTCAAGATTGAGCTTTAAAGAATTTGTAAGAAAACTTAGTGTTTCGAAGAAAGAATATATGTTTTGAAAATATCACGTAATCCGGTATTAACTACATTTTGAGTGTCAATTAAGATTTTGGTGAATCTAGTGACAGGTAGTCCAGCTTGACCAGCGCAAAAGCAACGAAAATGTAAAAAAATATAAAAACCTAATTAAATTTTGCCCGAAAAAAAGACAGCTCTCCTATTCTCATTATCTTGTAATATTTTTGATTTATGTGTATTAACAAATTTTCTACAAATGCTTTTTTATTAGGTGCAAAAACTAAAAACAAAGTTCAAGCAAACAGCCTTTTAATATTTTAGAATTTGATTTCAAAACAATAGTTTAACTTTCAAATGTTCATTTTCTCAGAAAATTCGCGAGTAAAGTCTAGGAACAAATTGGGGTTGTTTTAATACTAAGTGTTTTAGTGTGTTTCGGTGAAATATTCGTTTAGCTGTATTTTTAGCGATTCATTTTTGCAATATTTCAAGTTGCCCTAGCTAAAAGTGATTAAATAGAGCGCAGAATCTGCGTCATTTTTTCTGGTTTGTTCCCACTGTCATGATTCAATTGACACATGGGAAACTGCTTGAGAGGAAACCCTGATGATATTGAAGTCTCGGAAAGTTCTTATCACCAACGGTCTTCGTCTAGAGGTAAGATAAATAAAATACCAGAAGTATTTTCTATTTTTTTCTGTAATTTTTATGACTTATCATAAAAAACAAATCAAATGTTACAATTATTAATTAAGCCCTACCTAAAATTATTCTATTGATAGCAATGCTTACTGCAAATATTTTTGTGTCAATGACAAAATATAGGGCCCTATTGCAAATTGCCAATTCCAAAAGCTGTTGTGGGGAAAGGTGTCATGCTGGTGTGGCGACATGTAAATTATCTTTTTGTTTTTAGCATAGAAACATTCTTAGAGTAGGCCTAAGGAATTCCGGTTGTTTTGCCCCCAAACTGTTTCGGCCATGTACATTTTGCCCCTAGCTAGACCATTTCATCCATAGTCCATTTCACCGATAAACCAGTTCGGCAATGGGTGTTTCGGCCAAAATGATGATTATGTATTTTAGAGATACAGCTATACATGTATCTTTATTTTCTTTTTTCAATGCTAATTTTTTGGTTTAATTTGTAATAAAATTTGATCTGAATTGTTGCCACAACAATTGTGTTATTGTGTTATTGCAATTTTGTTTATTACAATTGTGCCCATTTGATTATATAAGAGCGTGCTTTGGGCCCGTCTAGCCAGGAGAAGCAAGAGCTTGAGAGCACGCTTTCCTGCTGGTTAGCCCAATGATTTTGTAAGCTTTTGGCCTAGCTAGCCGGTTGTCGTTGGGTGCCTACCAATTGTCCAAACTCTGGATAGTATACATGTACCCCGAAATTTTCCAGCATAGAGGGACCTAGATTACACATTGGTAGTGTTCCGCCGCTGCGAGTTTTGACCTCCGTAACCGTAACCGTAGCCATAAGAAAGAAGCAACTTCCGTAGCCGAATTTTGCCGTCATTACAGGCTAAAAAAGTCTGTAACCGTAATTTGCCGTAACGGTAGCCGTAATGTATAACAAAAATTGATATTTTTGCATGAAAAGTAGGGCAGACAGAAAAGGACAGATAAAAAGGATAAAAGGATAGCAATAAAACCTACTTGTTGTTTGTTTATGCATTAATATTCATTTATTTTTTCGTAAATATAATATCTTTATCGAAGTATTCTATAGCATTGTTGTATGCAATTGTGTGCTTGGTGCCTTTTTCAGTTTTCTGTGTCGTGATTCTGTTTTGTTTCGCTACAATATGAATATATGACTGACGTGCCAAGGTCAATGTGTATGTTTAATATCATTAAATAAATATATGAATTTGTTCAAATAAAACTGCTTCAAAATTTCCGATGACTAAGAAATTGCATGTTACATTTTTTCATTTTCATTTTATTGCATTGTCTATTGTATTGTCTTCTTTGGTTTCAATCATAATTCATATTCTTATCCTATTAGTATTTATTTAGTATTTCCTTATTAATATTCTTTCATCCTTATCCTCATAATCTAAATCTAAAATCCTATTTTTATGCTAAGGAGCTAAATGCTACATATGGCTAAGAAATAAGAATGCCAGATTCTTAGTCTCTTGTAGGCTTTGACTGGCTCTCTCTGTCTTGCTGCTATCATGCTATCGCTATGCTATGCTATGCCGTATGCCTAATGAGAAAATTTGTGAAAAAATTCGTTTTTCATTTTCAAGAAGTTTCGTAGATATTTAGAAACTTAACAAATGTAAAAAATAATAATAACTAGTAAAACAAAATGAAAACTGGTTGAAGTTGATATAAAAAAATTCTTTTATAACACTAAACAGTTAAAAATAAATAATTTTTGTTACGGCTACCAATTACGGCAAGTCTAGAAAAATCTCCGTAATCCGTAACCGTAACCGTAAGCTCAAAATATGTCCGTAACCGTAATCCGTAATGAAAATACGGCTTCAAAAGTGTTGTAGCCGTAATTTGCCGTAGCCGTAGCCGTAATTACGGCGGAACACTACACATTGGCATACAACTTGGTGTACAAAAGCGCCTGGCATGCCCTCTTGGCATACAGCTTGGCGTATAAAGATTGCTGAGACCAGCAAGTGGGACCAAAAGTTCCAAGTCCTAACAATCAATCTACATAATTAGCATACTTAGCAAAATTTTGATCAAAAAGAATAGCCAGTCCTTTCCAAAAAAATGGAAAACTAAATTAAAATAACTGGGTTTAACTTTTCCAAGAAAGTAAAAGTAAAACAAAAATAGTTAAAATGAACTAGTTCTCTACAGTTTAGTAAAAAGATTTTCAGTTTTAACACATAGGTTGTTTGAATATTAAAATTTTGCAAGCTTTTAATATTAGTTGTAATTTGTAATTTTTATTTTGGCATATTTTTGTATGCAATAAAGAGTTCGTTGGTGTACATTGGCATGCATAAGCTACGAAAGCAATTTTTGTTCCGGCATAAAGGGGTACACGATCTTGACCCTGGCCAATTGTGAATTAAATTGAAACAAGTTTTTTTAAAGTTGTAAAATTGTATCGTTGTGCGCATGGTTGTCAGCAGTGCTCTTTGCACTTTTGTCTTATCTTGCATACTCTCAGCTCATGACTTTGTTTATTTCAACCCTGGTCCAAATTGGAGGCAAAACAGTCCATGGCCAAAATGGTCTGTGGGAGAAACGGTCTATGGGCGAAATGATCTAGGGGCAAAATGTCCATGGCCGAAATGGTTTATGGGCAAAATGACCGGTTACTGGCCTAAGAAGTAAAAATTAGGTAGACCAAATTACCAATTGCTATAGTCCTGAAAGTTATTTTTTGTAATTTTGGAATAAGCTGGGAATTATTGACATGGTGCAAGTCATTTAGATTTAGGTAAGGTGCAGCCCATTTCAATGAAGGAATTTATGGCAAAAGATGTTTTGGTAAAATTAAATTTTTTGTTTCCATAGATATATACTTTTGAAATGCTTATCCCCATGGTCCCTTGCCAATAATTCCAATTTTATCCACATAGATCTATGTCAATAATTTTTAGCTTATCCCCATAGCTTAGATTTTGCAGTTGTGTCTCTATTTCCAAACTTATATTTCTCTACATTTCTCTATGTGCAACTTAGTTTTAACAAAAATGTGATGTAGTTTTTGGCCAAAAATGCGACTTACATATAAAAAAACACAATTAACACAACTTTGGGTAAACAACAAGAGTAACTATAACTGTCTTATAAAGCCAAAATACCTTGTCAGCAACTTAGTACTACTACTTAATGTTTTTTGGGTGGGCATTTTTGCAACTTCCTTGGTTGGCCACCAAATCAGTTGGCTGGATCGGGCGACTATTGCGCATGTATGAATACACAGGGCCAATAATAAAATCAATTCAATCTTGACACTATCCTATCTATCTGTTTACACTGTACATTGCTATGTACACTCAGCCTAAGCCTAACCCCCATTCTGGGGGAATCATTAAATAGACTGCACCCCTAACATGTGGGGGTTTTATTTCCATTGAATGCAGAACACACGTACCCCTCCCAATACACAGGACCTGCGAGCAATGGTTGGGGTGGTTTTTTTTACAAATTGGCTACAGCCCCAGGCAGTGTGGCCAAAGAAGGTTATTAAGGGTTAAAAAAGCAGTTTTCTACTTTTTTAGGGATGTTAAAATGTGAAAATTGAAAATTAAAATAGCCTTAAACCTAATCCAGAAAATTTGACATTTTCCCATATAAGTTTCAATGCTGACTTGCAATTAGTCTAATAGAAAAATTGCAACATATATACAGACAAACATCGCGTCAGTTTTAGTATAAGTATAGATAGATAGATAGATATTATCATTATCATTATATATTGAAAGTTGAATTTTGCAAGTCTCATTTGCCTCGATCTTTGGGTCATTTGGTCATTCTAAATATAAGGTCATAAATATTTAAAATTAACCCTTTTAAAGACAAAAAGTTTTAACTATTTAGTACTATTTAGTATTCAATACATGTAGTTAATTTTGAAGATTTGTAAAACAGTGAAAACAAAAAGACTTATAAAGTTGAAATCTGGGAGGGCAGACATCCACAAGATTGCTAGGTTACACAACTTAAAAGCACTTTAGAGTTTTTCATTGTATATTTCTATAACTAGTGTGGTGTTACTTTTATTGTGTAAAAACCTCAATGGTTTCATCTATAAGCATGATTTTAGTACTTAATTTTGCATCTTTTGGCAAAAACGCAATCAAAATTGGTCAAGAATTGCAATCTCTAGAGCATTATGGACATACAAACCTTAGAGATTTAGTAAAATGTGTTAAGCTAAATTTTTCTATTGTCCCATTTTTGTAGAAAATTAGAAATACCCATATACTTTACAAAAATTCTATCAAAACTTGACAAAATATCATTTTTTTAATTGGTCTTTTATTGAAACTAAAGGGTGTATTAAAAAATTATTTGACAATTGATATTAAAAAAATTGTTATTTAACAAATAAATAAACTGACATGCTTGTTCATTTTATGCAGACTAGGCCTATAATTAGAGGGTTCTAATCATGAAATGAATATTAAAAAAGCCTCACAAAAATTCATTGAAGATACAAATTGTAATAGCCATCATTATATAACTATCTAGTTTCCTAGAAATTAGTTTTGAAAATCTTCCATTTTGTTATGCTATATTATATGAATAATAAAAATATTTTTATAGATGCTTTATATTTTGTATACTCTGTTTTGTTGGATATATAAAGCTTCAATCATATCGGTATATTAGAATGCACAAACCCAACTTGAATATGTAGCTAGCTGGCAATGGGGTGGAGCATGAGCTCATAGTACTGTAAGTAGTGCCATGTCTATTTTTTCTCTCCCTTTGTTCTATACTTAGGCTCTTTTAAAATTCTTCAAGACTGTCTTGACTTGCCTTTGTACATACAGTTTTTTCATTTATAATGGTGTATCAAATTAAGGTGAATTGAATTGGCCCTGACAAGATCTTATGATTGAGAAAATGCATTGGTTAAAAAAAATTGTATTATATGTTTTTGTTAGCATTTATTTTCTTACTTTTTGTTAAAAGAGGTACATTTTTACATAAAATATGAGGAACACAAAGACACTCAATTGAGATTTAAGGCTAGAAAATATATTTACAAATACAATTCTAAAAGACAGAGTTAAAATATAAGACGTATATATAAATTATATATATATCATATATATAATGAGACATCATATATATAATAAGACATATGTAAGACAAGAAAATAAGAATTTATACTTGGTTTGGAATTCTGTAACAAATATAATCTATCAAAGTACTATTGTATCATATCATAGGACATTTAGACCTTGTCATATAATATATATTAGTCTTTATAAATTTGAACTTGCCTATCTATTTTTCATGGATATGTAACACTTACCAACCTTGCTAATCTAGCTAGCTAATAGGATAGCCAATACAATATTTTGCAAAACCAATAATCAACCAAGCATAAACAAATTGTAAGGAAAATAGACTTAACAATAATTATTTTTATGTTTGTACTATAACCATTGGTCTTTGGCACTTAAAAACAAAATGGCTTATAGTTTTGCTATATAATTTAAAATATTATGACCAAACCCTAAAGAAATACTAAATGTATATGCAAGTCTATATATAAGCAATACCTAGCTAATCTGCCCAAGCAACAAGATAGCCAAAGCAGATATGTTGCAAACCAAATTAACAGAGTAGTAAAAAATTTAAGGAAGTACATAGGATAGATAGAAACATAAAACTTTCAATTAAATAAAATGAAAAAAATAGAAAAATAGAAAGAAAGAAAAGATTTAAATAGCATGCAGAGTAGATCTATGTTGCTAAATGCTCTCTAAATATAGTTTTGTCAATTTTTGTAGAAAACTATGTTTTTTAACTAGGTAAAATTCATAAGGTTGTGTATAGATATTTGAGTACATGCCTACATAATTAGCAGAGTAGGCAGCATCACTTTTGTGTTAGTTGCTAGACAATAATAAAATATAGCTTGGGTAGGGACCTAAAATTATTACTTACTTTTTGTTTACTTTCATATATGCTTTATGCATGGTATGAAGAATAAAAACCATTTAATGTTGGTGTTTTCATATTTTGTTTATTTTAGCTAATAATTCCTTTTTATATTATTATTGGAAGAAATATTTTGCTAATTAGCAAAATTACACATTTAAAATTAGTGTATTATGGTTAATCTTGCATAATTACTAATCAAAAGTCTGCTTTAAGTTGCGTGGCATTGTTTGAAAAAAATGCACATCTTTCTCTATTGGAAAAATAAAATTATTGACTGTTTAGTTCCACCCTTTCTTCGCATTATGCAGTTCATAAAAAATCGATCAGACAGTATTGCTGGCTATTGCTGGCATATTAGCAACCATTGGCGCCATTTCCTGTAGATTAAGCTGCTCCACTTGCTGTTGTTGCTGTTGATGCGGCTGTATCCATGGCAACAGCATCTGCATCCATGCCAGAGCTGCCTGTCTGACACCAGCCAGTAGCAAAACAGTCACTAGGCAGGCATTGAACGCAATCACATTTAGTTGTAGGCGCATGAATGCGGCAGACTCGCCCGGGCAAGCGTCCTTTGTTTTCTCAAATAGTGCAACATCGAACCCAGAGAATAGGATACTACTAGCAGTAGAAGCTTTCTTGGCTAGGCTCAGCGGATCCAGACAGTTGTGCTGTCGAACTATGAGTGCGTCACCAGCTAGCAGAGGCACTCGAGTGACGTTATTATCTAATAGAAGCTGATGAATTTGCATACTGGTGTAGTCCAGCCCTAGCAGCAGCGTTGTAACCAGCGACGTGATAGCTAGAGCAATAGTCGAGATGGACAGACAGATAGCGCCAATATACCAACGAATTGAGGCACTGTTGACTTGATTTAGGCTATTTCTTCTACGAATACTACTAGCTGTGACTACCTGCAGTGCAACTCCGGCCACTGTTGCCACAGCCGTGCAGAATGACGTCACTAGGACGCTTTGGCATAGTTGTTCTTCACTAAGCTGCGTGTTCAATTGGCATATCAGAGCCGATGCGACAGACTGGGACAAACTGAGAGATGCAACTAGGCAAACTAGCAGAAGCGCATATAGAATGTGCTTGTCACCTCGATTGTTCATTGATGGCCGCGTTATCTGCCGAACTTTAATAGATGTTTTCGCTTCAGTCATTAATATAGCGTTTTGATTTTGAGACACCGTTTATTGATTACCAATTCAAGCTGTTGGTGTCGGTCTATGGGCGAAAGCACCGCAAATCGAATCGAAATAGCTTCGATTTCCTCGTATTCCACACCATTCATAGCACACAGGTGTCTTCAGCTGATTCACCCTTAGTCCATCAATCAGTGACCTCAGTTGAACCCTCCTAGTCCATCAGTCAGTAACCTCAGTTGAACCTTCCTTAATCCATCAGTCAGTGACTTCAGTTGAACTCTTCTTAGTCCATCTGTCAGTGACCTCAGTTAAACCTTCCTTAATCCATCAGTCAGTGACCTCAGTTGAACTCTTCTTAGTCCATCTGTCAGTGACCCCAGTTGAACCCTCCTTAATCCATTAGTCAGTGACCTCAGTTGAACCTTCCTTAATCCATCAGTCAGTGACCTCAGTTGAACTCTTCTTAGT
The DNA here is from genome assembly GCA_002269645.1 of Macrostomum lignano. Classification (NCBI taxonomy): domain Eukaryota; kingdom Metazoa; phylum Platyhelminthes; family Macrostomidae; genus Macrostomum; species Macrostomum lignano. The sequence goes on along the minus strand of NIVC01000095.1, from coordinate 414,610 downwards.
CCATCTGTCAGTGACCTCAGTTGAACCCTCCTTAGTCCATCAGTCAGTGACCTCAGTTGAACCCTCAGTACATCAGTCAGTGACCTCAGTTAAACCTTCCTTAATCCATCAGTCAGTGACCTCAGTTGAACTCTTCTTAGTCCATCTGTCAGTGACCCCAGTTGAACCCTACCTTAATCCATCAGTCAGTGACCTCAGTTGAACTCTTCTTAGTCCATCTCTCAGTGACCTCAGTTGAACCCTTCTTACTCCATCAGTCATTGACCTCAGCCGAACCCTCCTCGATCCATTAGTGACTTTAGACAACTCCCACTATTAAACTTGAACATATTCACAGTTAAAAGTTTGTTAAATTCAATCAAAATATATTTCTAGACGCAGAGCATAAGTAAAATCCGAAAACTTGAATCAGGCTATTATCTAGTTAACAGCTTTAAGTGGGCAATGTTTTATGGCCTGGGTTCTATTTAATTTCCTGTCATAAATGAAACTCGCAATGCCCCAGGCTAATTTCTGTAGCTTTAACAGAAACAGAACTTTTAAGCTCACTATCCTAATTAATTGCTGCCTCTGACACTTCATATCGAAATCTACCGATACTACTGATACCACTGATCCTTATACAGTCAACTTTTTAATAAAACAAAAGATGACATTTTGTCTATACTAATAAAATTCCCAAGTTGCTGGGACACGGCCACTTTTCCAGAACCTCAGTTTTTTGGGCCAGCCTCCCAGATCCTCTGTTGCTGGGCCAGCCTCCCAGATCCTCAGTTGCTGGGCCATCCTCCCAGATCCTCAGATGCTGGGCCAGCCCCCCAGATCCTCAGTTGCTGGGCCAGCCTCCCAGATCCTCAGTAGCTGGGCCAGCCTCCCATATCCTCAGTTGCTGGGTCAGCCTCCAAGATCCTCAGTTGGCAGGCCACCGCCGCTTCCCTCCCAGTTGCCCCTTACCTTGCCACTCTCCATCTGTTTCTGTCAAAGCATAAAAGCCAAATCTGTTTACATCCTGTATACTAAATATTCCATCTAATTTACCCGCAGGCAACCAGCAGCCCGGCCAGCAGCATCAGTCCTCGCACCACCGCGGCCGCCATCATCGTCATGACAACCAGCAGCAACAGCAGCAGCCGTGCCCGCATCCTCAAGGCAATCCTGGCTCAACAACTACAGGCCCAGTCTCCGCTGTAGCCTCATCAACAGTGCCGGCAACTGCGGGCAAAAATCAGCCACTCCGTCGCGAACGAATCCGATGGACTTCAGACCAGCCGCTGACGCCCAGCCAGTTGCGCAGCAAGCGGGAGGAGTTCTGGGACACCGCGCCCGCTTTTGATGGCAGGCGCGAAATTTGGGACGCCCTGCGAGCAGCCGCCTGCGCTATGGAGGCTAGCGATCACGAGCTGGCTCAGGTGATGTGCTCTGACAGTCGGTTGTCTCTGGCATGCTGATTGGGATTTTATTGTTCTGCTGTTGGCTACTTTAGTGAAAGGATGTAAAGTTAAATAGACCGACAAGCAGACAAGAAGACAGACAGAATGACACTGGGATGGACAGACAGACAGACAGACAGACAGGCAGGCAGACAAGAAGACAAGAAGACAGACAGACAGACAGACAGACAGACAGACAGACAGACAGACAGACAGACAGACAGGCAGGCAGACAAGAAGACAGACAGACAGACAGACAGACAGACAGACAGGCAGACAAGAAGACAGACAGACAGACACTGGGACGGACGGACAGACATACAAATAGACAGACACTGGGACGGACAGACAGACAGACAGTCTTTAAATCCACCTTTTGTCATTGTTCCTATTGAAGGCCACTCTCAGTGCTATTGCGGTGTGTTTGTCAAACCATTGCGTTAATGAATAGTTTTTCTTAATAAAAACACCAGGAAAATAATATAAATGCCTGCTGTCTACTGTGGAAAAACTATGTATGTTCTTTTTGGCGTACTGTAAGTAGTAACACGCAGACATGTTCGTTAATTTTATTGAAAACTACTACAGGCTATAATAAGCGGCGCTGGCATTATGCTGCCCAGAGGCCTTTTAACGGACAGCTACGACGAGCTCGGGACCCGATACCAGCTGCCGTTGTACGTGCTCTCGGCGCCGTCAAATCTAGCGGATTCTCCGCCGCCAACTCTCGATAACTCCGGCGGCAACGGCGGCGGCGGCGATGACGCTGACGGTAGCTATAGCAACGGCGGCGGCAACGACGCCGCTCGCAACGATCTCGACGATTCAACCGCCGAGCAGCCGCCAGTAGCGCCGGTGAATCTGAAGCTGAGACTATCCAATAACGGCCGGGACATCCGGCTGCAGGTGTCATCTGAGGACACGGTTGCTAAGGCTAAGCGAAGATTGGAGCGTCACGTGACGTCTGGCGGCGGCGCGAGTCTCGGCAGCCAGCGGTGGTACTGCTACGGCAGGCAGCTGACTGACCGGATGAGGATCAAAGAATGCCCGATTCCCAGGGGCTTCGTCATCCAGGTAGTGCAGCAGCAGCAGCAGCAGCAGGCGGCTCCAACCGGTGATGAAGTTGGCGCAAATTAGATTTTCTGGTAGATTATTCACATAGGTAAGAAATATATACTACTTACTAACAAGCTTGTAGCAGTACTATCTGTCTGGTAGCTTCATAATCATAGTAGTAGTAATAATAACTGATTACAACTGCCCTAATGGGTACAGATGTGCAACCGACAGCTCAGCCGCAGCTATTGCGCGGCGCATCTGAAGGCTGCGTACGGCTGTCCAGGCCACACACCCTCAATTACCCCAGCTAATGCAGAGTTAAGTGTCTTGCTCAAAGACACGAAATTGTTCCTATAGTGGGTCGAGAATCGAAACCCCGACCTTTCAGTCGTGAGGTGGACGCTCTGACTACTAGGTACAACTCCTAAGTTTATTGAAGAATGGGTTTGGATAGCCCAGCGGTTATTGCTGCCGACTTGCCCCGTTGAAAACGTTACCGTGACAGGAGTCGCGAAAGAGTCACTGCAAACAAGTCACTAGTGGCTCTAGCGACTTTGAGGCGACTCCATCACGTGAGTTGTAGAATCGTCAGAGTCGCAGACAATAAAACACATCGAATAGACTTTTATGCCGACTATCTTTGTCGTCGTTTTTAAGTCGTTTAGGGTCACCTAAAACACAGAGTGTACATGTCTGTAGATGCGAAAGTCAGTGCCGAACTTGTACACCCTGTGTGAGCGTGTTTGATGCTCCCTTAAAGTGAACTAACTAGCTAACAGTGGAATGCGCCGATATGTTGTGTAATGAATAAAAATTACACAAATGCTTTTCATTTCAGCCAAGCCAAGCAACTTCAGCAGGCAAAAGAAAAGAATCGCCAAAATTGTTATTATTCTAATTTTTATTTGTACACCAATACGGAGCGTGGCTTTTCAACCAGGAATTGAATTATCACTTAGTACTCTGTCTTTGTGTCCGCTAATTCCAATCAGCTTTCCTTGTATCTGTTGTAATATCATATTAATAATTAATAAATGTCAAAATTTGGATTTTAAGTTTTGATTATCAACTTTTTAAAAAAGATTTTTTTAATTTCGTATTATTATGTCTGTTGGCCTGCGTTGCAAGTACGTCTTGTACTTTTAAAAAAACTTGCTTAAGCCCTATTGTGGAATTGTACGATTTCTGTATTTGATTAGAGAACAGGCAATCGTTAAGAGCTTTTTATTATTTTCTATTCATTATAAATCTTAGCGGAATTTGTGACGTCGGCTTGAGCCTCTGACAACTGTCACCTCTGTCTCATATATATTGGTGATTTATTCGCTTGGCTAGTCATTCGCAATGCTGCCTCCTGTTTCTCACACTCCTGACCTCTCCGACTCATTGTTTCCAATCTCAGTCCCCAGTCCTGTCTGTTTCGATATCCATGGCTTTAAATATATTTTTCTTGGCTAAATAGTGTCTTTCCCCAATTTTGAGCAGGCTATCGAATTGTTGATTCATCATTTCACAGCTAGCACCGCATTCGCTATTTAATAGTCACGTGTTGACCGAAATCTTCTGTAAATCTGGCAGTCAAACTTATCCTTAATAAAATTAAATTCGTTTAGGAATTAATATTTTTGGGCGAGTATTTGTTCACTGTTTTTAGCGATCTCCGTTTAGCTTTCAATAGCATTCAACTGTGTGTAATTATATATATATATTAACATTTTATTTAACTCTGTTAATTGTATTATTCGCTTTAAACTAATTATTGAATAATTATATATGTTTAGCAATCTTCCATTGCAGCCAATAACCGCTATTGTAATAATAAATTAATAACAATAGAATATGTACTACTGTAGTAAGTAGAGTAGAGCTGTCAAGTTGGCTAATTCCATCACGCAACCCCGCTTGACGACTTATGCATCGCACCTGCATTTCTACCTTCTGTTGTTGCTTTAATAATACAAAAAACTATTAGTTTGTTGATTTTTGTAGCTGCATTAAAAACAGCTTAATTTGTTTTCATTTTGGTCTTCACGCGCATTAACAATAAAATGGCGCAATCTGTTTTACTAACAGTAGGCAAATGCAGACGTTTCTGAATTTCATAAATACTTCGCAGTTTGGCCTACTGACAGTAGCAAAATTCAGACTTTTGTGAATTTCTTACAAAACTACGCAATTTAGCCTATTGACAGTGGCAAAATTCAGACTTTTGTGAATTTCCTACAAAACTACGCAATTTAGCCTAGCAAAATTCAGACTTTTGTGAATTTCTTACAAAACTACGCAATTTAGCCTACTGACAGTAGCAAAATTCAGACTTTTGTGAATTTCCTAAAAAACTACGCAATTTAGCCTACTGACAGTAGCAAAATTCAGATTATCGTGGCTGTTATTTTTCATTCAATTCAATAATTATAAGTCAAAGCGTTTATTGTTATCCCGTTGAAAAAAATTCGATGTATGATATGATTATTTGATAATATCTGCTTTCGAATTTGATTTGTTCCTATTAATATCATGTGTAAATCGATATTCAAAAAATGAACAAAGTGGAAGTTTGAATTTTGTACTTTATTTCCTCGATTGGATCAACCATGAGTTAAAACTATCTTAATTACAGCTTTATATGTTTCACTATTTGTTATAATGCAGAGTTTTTATTACTGACAAAAATTGCAAAAAATATAATCAAAACACTTTCTAAAGTGTTCAATTTTAATATATATGGCGTCTAGCATTGTGTTTTTATGCTGTGTTGCTTATGCACTATATTCAATTTCATTGAAGTCTTTAATAGTTCTTTATATCTAAAAGTTCTTTAATAGTTCTTTATTTAAGTCTTTAATAGTTAGTTATGAACTTATGACCCATTCAAAGTGCGGGCTATGACGTATTTTTAGACTCGGGCTATGACCCATTTACAGAAGCGGGTATGACACATTCACGAAAAACTAGCTATGACCCATTCACAGAGGCGGGCTATGACCAAGCTCAGTGGATTTGCTGATTACGATTACAGTTTTGTTTGCTGATTAACGAGCTATTATATTGTAATATCCAGGATCTGGTTAGGCTATGGCTCTTCCAAGTGAGTTTATGACTCATTCTAATTCTCAGAATGAATGAGGCTTCAGCGTTTTCATTAAAAAGATATTCGGCTACGCACTGTCAATAGAAATCGTGCTTGCCCCAATTAGTGGCTGGCGGCCTCGATCTGATTAGTTTTGCGCACATCATTCTACTATCTCTACTGCCAATAGTGCAAGCCGCGCATCGCTAACGGAGTTGATCCGTCGTAGATGGCTGGCCGAAAGAAATCCCAATCTACGAGTAGATACATGACAGGGGGCCACCACCCCAGCGAAAACCAGTGACCGCTGGACAAAGAAGCTGGGCAAGCAGACAGAAGTCAGTTAATTAGCTATTTAACTGGTTGGTTTGTTAGTTAATTAATTAGTTAATTCGTTAGTTAGTTAGCTAGTCAGTCAGTCAGTTAGTTAGTTAATTAGTTAGTTAGTTAGTTAGTCAGTTAGTTAGTTAGTTAGTTAATTAGTCATTTAGTTAGTCAGTTAGTTAGTTAGTTAGTTAATTAGTTAGTCATTTAGTTAGTTAGTCAGAGTTAGTCAGTTAGTTAATTAGTTAAACATTTAGTTAGTTAGTCAGTTAGTTAGTTAATTAGTTAAACATTTAGTTAGTCAGTTAGTTAGTTAGTTAGTTAGTTAATTAGTTAAACATTTGGTTAGTTAGTCAGTTAGTTAGTTAATTAGTTAAACATTTAGTTAGTTAGTCAGTTAGTAAGTTTGTTAGTTAGTTATTTAGTTAGTTGGTTAGTTAGTAAGTTTTACTTTACTTACTTACTTTTTTACTTTTTCCTGCTCATTTGTTATGCTAGCGGAAAAGTTTTATTCATAAATCTGCTAAATACACTGTAAAAAGTTTTTTTCACGATTACGAGTACAATTACTTTTGGTTTATGAGCCCTCACAATGGAAAAAGGTGCGCAAGATGTTTGGTTTCTGGTTTGTTTTGACTTTTGACTTCGACTTTCTCTGTATATATAAATCTTTAATGTAAACCCACCTTGTGCTTGTATTAACAATTAGGTTCTTGCGCAGGACACCTGGAGTTCTAGTATGGAGACATCTGGATTGGAAACTGACAGTGGGGGGTATTGTTTCAGATATGTTAGGATTAAAATTTCATTAGGATTAATAAAAAGCTCTGTGGCTTTTTTGGTTACTAGGTTGTAGCCTAGCATGATCAGAGCGTCGGACTCACGACTCGAAGGTCGGGGGTTCGATTCCCAATCTTACTGGAACAATTTGTGTCCTTGAGCAGGACACTTAACTCTGCATTGCTTCAGTTCACCCAGCTGTAAAATGGGTGCCAGCATTAGCTGGGGTAATTGAGGGTGTGGCGACCCCCCAGTCCTTGGACTGAACAGCCGTACGCAGCCTTCAGATGCGGATCGCGCAATAGCTGCGGCTGAGCTGTCGGTCGCACATCTGGCCCAATGGAGGCATGTGTAATCAATTATTATTATTATTATCAGTGGCTATATGCAATTTATTTGACAAGAAACTGTAAGAAGTTGAGAAATATTTTGCACGTTCTTGAAGTTCTTACTTACTAGACACTTCATCTAGAAATCCATGACTAAGAGATGAAGGAGGGTGAGATGATGAGGGTCAGAGAGCATCTAGAGCCCGCAGCGTCTTGAGCTTTTGCCAGATCGCATCCTGGTTACCTGAACTCAATTTAGACTGCAGCATCCAGACCCAGTTGATGAGGCATTGTTGGGCAGCTCATTCTTCTCCTTCCTATTCTTTAGTGCAAGCGCTCCGTTGAGCATACTGGGTAGACTTTGCGATCGGTTGTGCACATTTCCACCGGCATATAAATATTGCTACGATACAGGATTCAATCCTGACATTTAATCAGCTGCTGGCACACTAATAAACAGTTTTATTAGACTTTGGCAACTAATTCGGAAATTTCGGTAAGGAATCAATCAATGTTCTTGTCTAGGAAATGTCTCCCCAAGTGCATTTCGAATCTTACCATGTAACTTTTAAAATTTCACGACATCGACTTAATATCAACGGACCTTAGAGGCCTACTTTCAACGATTTAAGCTACCAATCCAGGTTTGAGTCCTTGTTTATTTAGTTAGCTTCCAGTTCAGGCAGCTTTAAGAGTCCATGGTTATAGCTGATCCGGATAGCTTTCCAGTCCACGTAGTTGAGTGATCCATGGTTACAGCTAATCAATACGCGGCGATAAAAAATTCCCAAATTAGACTTCGATTCGACATGCCCACCGCGTCGAGCTCGGCCAGCAGCAGCCGGCCAGGGACTGCGAAATCCATGCAAGCCCAGCAGCAGCAGAGATCGGCCAGCAGCAGCCGGCCAGGGACTGCGAAATCCATGCAAGCCCAGCAGCAGCAGAAATCGGCCAGAGCTCAACGATTGTCAGCCAAATCGACTCGTCAGTCGTCCGATCCGCTGGCTTCGTCGGCTTCAGCCGCTGCAAACGACGCAGGCGGAGACGCGGCATCGGCTTCGACTTCAAGAGCCGCTGGTGGCGGCGGCGGCAAATTGCAATTCAAACACGAGACTGCGTCGCGGGGCACCGCCCTGTCTGGCAGTGGGTCACAGTTTTCATGTGAGAAAAAAGAGGCCCGTTCATAATGCATATGATGTGTGTTTTAGTTTTTAGTTGACACTAATGCTGACACTAATGCTGACACTAATTCTGACACTAATGCTGACACTAATGCTGACACTAATGCTGACACTAATTCTGACACTGATGCTGACACTAATGCTGACACTAATGCTGACACTAATGCTGACACTAATGCTGACACTAATGCTGACACTAACGCTGACACTGAAACCCACATTCGCCCACGGAGCAGTGAGCAGCTCACTCAGCCTGCTCAATCGCAACGGCGCAGTGGCGGAGCAGGAGCGCCAGAAAACCGATCACAACCTTCGCAGTCTGCTGGTGCAGTCACTTCGCGAGGTCAGTCGTCAGAAGCTGCGCTCCTTCCTGACGGCTCTGCGCACCGCGGCCAGCTCTGAAGGCGAACTGGCCAAAGCCGAACTCCAACGCCTGGTGACGGAGCAGAAGCTGCCGTTGAACGATCGACTTCAGAGCCTCCTGGCTCGAACCTGCGACGTTGACAACGGCGAGACCGGCGTCATTGACTACGAGAAGCTGGCCGACTGTCTGGGCAAAGCGCACCGAATGACCCGGCGAGACAGCGTCGAGGCCGCCCAGGAGACCGAGATCACCACCACGGAGATGCTGCGAGAGGACGACCGCGACCAAGAGCTGGTGATGCGAGCGGTTGAGCACTTTGTGACGCATCACAACTACTTTGACATCCCGGCGTTGAAAGCCGACCTGCAGCAGCGTGACACGGACAAGAGGGGTCGCATCGCCAGGGCTGAGGTACGGCGACTAAGGAGAGATGGGGAGAGGGGTGGGCAGAGGGGTGGGGAGAGGGATGGGGAGAGGGGTGGGGAGAGGGATGGGGAGAGGGGTGGGGAGAGGGATGGGAGAGGGGTAGGGGTAGGGAGAGGGGTGGGGAGAGTGGTGGGGAGAAGGGTAGGGAGAGATTTAAGGAGAGATGTGGAGGAAGGGTGGGAAAAGGGTTAGGGGTAGGGAGAAGGGTGGGGAGAGATCTGGGGAGAGATCTGGGGAGAGGTGTGGGAGAGAGGTGGGAAGAAGGGTAAGGAAAGGTGTAGCCAGAGTTATAAGACAGGTATTGGACAATCTGCATTTATCCAAATGCCAATCTGCATGCGAAGATTGTGGAATCCTGTGCCAAGCACGACTGCCCGGTGTACGGAGCCGTGTTCAACAGTCTGCTGAAACGGTGCGATCCAGAGAGAAACGATTTCATCAGGTGAGCTGCATGGCTCAAACAAAACGGTCAGAACTGACTCAAACAAGCCAAATAATCTGACAATTTGCAACCAAACCTCAGCTGGCCCGAGTTCACCAGTTTTCTCGAACGGGCCCAGGAGACATTCTTCGAGCACGTGCCCGACGCGCCTCGGGTGGCCCGGAGAAGCAGAACACGCCAACCACTGCTCGAATGGAGATGCAGAGCAAGTTGAAGAGTTTGGCTTGGAAGGTAGATGCTTGCTTTTATTGTCAGCATTAATTTGGTTTCATTGTACTTTTTGCGTTTACTATTTCTTATAATAAGTAATTTCTCTGTACTCTAATAGAGGGTAGAGGGGAGAGAGGGGAGAGGGAATAGAGGGTGGAGGGGAGAGAGAGTAGAGGGAGAGAGGGTAGAGGGGAGAGAGGGGAGAGAGGGTAGAGGGGAGAGGGAGAGAGGGGAGAGAGGGGAGAGGGAGAGAGGGTAGAGGGGAGAGAGGGTAGAGGGGAGAGAGGGTAGAGGGGAGCGAAGGTGAGGGAAGAGAGGGTAGAGGGGAGAGAGGGGAGAGGGAATAGAGGGTAAAGGGGAGAGAGAGTAGAGGGAGAGAGGGTAGAGGGAGAGAGGGGAGAGGGAGAGAGGGTAGAGGGAGAGAGGGTAGAGGGGAGAGAGGGGAGAGGGGAGAGAGGGTAGAGGGAGAGAGGGTAGAGGGGAGAGAGGGGAGAGGGGAGAGAGGGAGAGGGAGAGAGAGTAGAGGGAGAGAGGGTAGAGGGGAGAGAGGGTAGAGGGGAGAGAGGGGAGAGGGGAGAGAGGGGAGAGGGGAGAGAGGGGAGAGGGGAGAGAGGGGAGAGGGGAGAGAGGGGAGAGGGAGAGAGGGTAGAGGGAGAGAGGGTAGAGGGGAGAGAGGGTAGAGGGGAGAGAGGGGAGAGGGGAGAGAGGGTAGAGGGAGAGAGGGTAGAGGGAGAGAGGGTAGAGGGGAGAGAGGGGAGAGAAGAGAGGGGAGAGGGGAGAGAGAGTAGAGGGAGAGAGGGTAGAGGGGAGAGAGGGTAGAGGGGAGCGAAGGTGAGGGAAGAGAGGGTAGAGGGGAGAGAGGGGAGAGGGAATAGAGGGGAGAGGAGAGAGAGGGGAGAGGGGAGAGAGGGTAGAAGTAAGAGAGGGTAGAGGGGAGCGAAGGTGAGGGAAGAGAGGGTAGAAGTAAGAGAGGGTAGAGGGGAGCGAAGGTGAGGGAAGAGAGGGTAGAGGGGAGAGGGGAAGGGTGAAGAGAGGCAAGAGGGGAAAGAGGGGAATGGCAGAAGAGAGAGGTTGAGGGGAGAGGCAGACGGCGTAGGGTGAAATAGTATTGGACTGAGTGGTACCACATTTGTCCCAAAGCATATCACATTGCAGCTCCGTGAAGGAACGATTTCCACTGAATGGAAGCATAAAGAAACCAAAAGTTTGTCTTTTAAAAACTTCTTCTCTTTATTATTTTTGCATCGACAGGCAATTTCTCGGAAACTCGCCAATGGATTCTTATAAAATTTAGATTAAATTTCTAGTAAAACTTGCCAATGGATTCTTATAAAATTTAGGCTAAATTTCTAGGAAACGCGCGAATGGATTCTTATAAAATTTAGGTTAAATTTCTAGGAAACGCGCCAATGGATTCTTATAAAATTTAGGCTAAATTTCTAGGAAACTCGCCAATGCATTCTTATAAAATTTAGGCTAAATTTCTAGGAAACTCGCCCATGGATTCTTATAAAATTTAGGCTAAATTTCTAGGAAACTCGCCAATGGATTCTTATAAAATTTAGGCTAAATTTCTAAGAAACGCGCCAATGGATTCTTATAAAATTTAGGCTAAGTTTCTAGGAAACGCGCCAATGGATTCTTATAAAATTTAGGCTAAATTTCTAGGAAACTCGCCAATGGATTCTTATAAAATTTAGGTTAAATTTCTAGGAAACGCGCCAATGGATTCTTATAAAATTTAGGCTAAATTTCTAGGAAACGCGCCAATGGATTCTTATAAAATTTAGGTTAAATTTCTAGGAAACGCGCCAATGGATTCTTATAAAATTTAGGCTAAATTTCTAGGAAACGCGCCAATGGATTCTTATAAAATTTAGGCTAAATTTCTAGGAAACTCGCCAATGCATTCTTATAAAATTTAGGTTAAATTTCTAGGAAACTCGCCCATGGATTCTTATAAAATTTAGGCTAAATTTCTAGGAAACTCGCCAATGGATTCTTATAAAATTTAGGCTAAAATATGAAACTCTCCGATCCATTTTGCCTGACTAAAATAGCCAAAGAGTCTATTGAACTAAGGATATAAGTCAATGCACGAATACTGCAATATTCAGGCGCGAAATATGGACCCGGTTAAAGAGGCTGGCAATGAGACATCTGCTGCTTCAGGCAACTCCAGTTTGCTCAGCAAGTTAAAGAAGTCGCAGTCGCAGCAGCCGCAGGTGGCACCGCTGAATGAATTACTGAAAATGATTAAATAGATGCAAGCAAATCACCGCCGCCGATCTCCCTCTAGAGTTTGCTGCCAAAGGAGCTGAAATCTGGCTTAGATTGCTCAGACTGTCTGCGTTTATCCTAAGTTTTTAAATGCCTCTGGTATTATTTGAACGGGCAGCATGATCCTCAGTTGCGGGGCCAGCCTCCCAGATCCTCAGTTGCTGGGCCAGCCTCCCAGATCCTCAGTTGCGGGGCCAGCCTCCCAGATCCTCAGTTGCTGGGCCAGCCTCCCAGATCCTCAGTTGCGGGGCCAGCCTCCCAGATCCTCAGTTGCGGGGCCAGCCTCCCAGATCCTCAGTTGCGGGGCCAGCCTCCCAGATCCTCAGTTGCGGGGCCAGCCTCCCAGATCCTCAGTTGCGGGGCCAGCCTCCCAGATCCTCAGTTGCGGGGCCAGCCTCCCAGATCCTCAGTTGCGGGGCCAGCCTCCCAGATCCTCAGTTGCGGGGCCAGCCTCCCAGATCCTCAGTTGCGGGGCCAGCCTCCCAGATCCTCAGTTGCGGGGCCAGCCTCCCAGATCCTCAGTTGCTGGGCCAGCCTCCCAGATCCTCAGTTGCGGGGCCAGCCTCCCAGAGTGTCAGTTGCGGGGCCAGCCTCCCAGATCCTCAGTTGCGGGGCCAGCCTCCCAGATCCTCAGTTGCGGGGCCAGCCTCCCAGATCCTCAGTTGCTGGGCCAGCCTCCCAGATCCTCAGTTGCGGGGCCAGCCTCCCAGATCCTCAGTTGCGGGGCCAGCCTCCCAGATCCTCAGTTGCTGGGCCAGCCTCTCAGATCTTCAGTTGCGAGGCCAGCCTCCCAGCTCCTCAGTTGCTGGGCCAGCCTCCCAGAGTGTCAGTTGCGGGGCCAGCCTCCCAGAGTGTCAGTTGCGGGGCCAGCCTCCCAGATCCTCAGTTGCGGGGCCAGCCTCCCAGATCCTCAGTTGCGGGGCCAGCCTCCCAGATCCTCAGTTGCGGGGCCAGCCTCCCAGATCCTCAGTTGCGGGGCCAGCCTCCCAGCTCCTCAGTTGCTGGGCCAGCCTCCCAGATCCTCAGTTGCTGGGCCAGCCTCTCAGATCTTCAGTTGCGAGGCCAGCCTCCCAGCTCCTCAGTTGCTGGGCCAGCCTCCCAGAGTGTCAGTTGCGGGGCCAGCCTCCCAGAGTGTCAGTTGCGGGGCCAGCCTCCCAGATCCTCAGTTGCGGGGCCAGCCTCCCAGATCCTCAGTTGCGGGGCCAGCCTCCCAGATCCTCAGTTGCGGGGCCAGCCTCCCAGATCCTCAGTTGCGGGGCCAGCCTCCCAGCTCCTCAGTTGCTGGGCCAGCCTCCCAGATCCTCAGTTCCTGGGCCAGCCTCCCAGATCCTCAGTTGCTGGGCCAGCCTCTCAGAGTGTCAGTTGCTGGGCCAGCCTCCCAGATCCTCAGTTGCGGGGCCAGCCTCCCAGATCCTCAGTTGCGGGGCCAGCCTCCCAGATCCTCAGTTTCTGGGCCAGCCTCCCAGATCCTCAGTTGCGGGGCCAGCCTCCCAGATCCTCAGTTGCTGGGCCAGCCTCCCAGATCCTCAGTTGCGGGGCCAGCCTCCCAGCTCCTCAGTTGCTGGGCCAGCCTCCCAGAGTGTCAGTTGCGGGGCCAGCCTCCCAGATCCTCAGCTGCTGGGCCAGCCTCCCAGATCCTCAGTTGCTGGGCCAGCCTCCCAGCTCCTCAGTTGCTGGGCCAGCCTCCCAGATCCTGAGATGCTGAGCCAGCCTCCCAGCTCCTCAGTTGCTGGGCCAGCCTCCCATATCCTCAGTTGCTGGGCCAGCCTCCCAGATCCTCAGTTGCGGGGCCAGCCTCCCAGATCCTCAGTTGCGGGGCCAGCCTCCCAGATCCTCAGTCGCTGGGCCAGCCTCCCAGATCCTCAGTTGCTGGGCCAGCCTCCCAGAGTGTCAGTTGCTGGGCCAGCCTCCCAGATCCTGAGTTGCTGAGCCAGCCTCCCAGATCCTCAGTCGCTGGGCCAGCCTCCCAGATTCTCAGTTGCTGGGCCAGCCTCCCAGATCCTCATTTGCTGAGCTGCCACATTTCCATAACAATACCTATAGCTCATACGTTTATTACCGTTCTGGACCTGGTGCAATGCGCTCGTACAGGTATTTACAGCACAACCACCTATTCAGTTTTATAATTTGCTTCAGTTGGTCCGGATAATATAAGTTTTTTGGTTATTGTTATTAAAGCTTAATTTGCTAGATGTAACCCTGTGTACTTCAGGTACAGTTATACCTTCTTATAAGTTATTTTTTGCAAGCGAATGAACTTTTTATAGCTCGTATGTAATCTAATTTTATTTGATTTTATTTTTGATATACTGAGCTCAATTTCCTAGAAAAATTTATTTACAAATATGCTGTTTATTTCGATAAAAAACTGTAACAACTTCTATTTTATTGCTTTTCAAAGCGACGAGAGGACGCTTTGAAGGCGGCCGCCGCGCAGCAGGCTGCTAACAGCCTTCTGTCCTCGTCGGGTGACGTCATTCGTGTGACGTCACCGCTGACGACGACGCAACAGCAGCTCCAGATGGACGAGGGAGGCGGAGGCGGTGGAGAAAGTGGCGTCTCGGATGCCAGTAAAAATGGAAAAGCCGCTCTACTCAGAGGCATAAAGAGTAAGTTTGTGCATTTTATTGCTCACGAAAATGGTGTTGTCTGATAAAAGAAACTTTTATATTTTACTAACACTTATAAGTGCCGTCATTTCCCCATGCCCTCGAGGCCACAGATAACACAAGTTAGAGAGCCGCCTCCATCCCAGAGCCCTCTCAATTCAAGACCCACTACGAAGCGCCCGCCACCCCACAACACTCTCAACCCTACTGCGCCCACCACCCCACAACACTCTCAACCCTACTGCGCCCACTACCCCACAACACTCTCAACCCTACTGCGCCCACCACCCCACAACACTCTCAACCCTACTGCGCCCGCCACCCCACAACACTCTCAACCGCACTGCGCCCACTACCCCACAACACTCTCAACCCCACTGCGCCCACCACCCCACAACACTCTCAACCGCACTGCGCCCGCCACCCCACAACACTCTCAACCGCACTGCGCCCGCCACCCCACAACACTCTCAACCCCACTGCACCCGCCACTCCACAACACTCTACCACACAGCGCCCAACACCCCACGACACCCAACCACATTGGCGTGCTCCACTCCACGCCACTTCGGCCCTTAAGCTCCAATCACCCCACGACACTCAGCCCCACTGCGCCAGGCAGCCCACGACACTTACATTCATACATGTACTTTACGTCTTTTATAAAGATTTTTTATTTGCTCTAATCCTATTAAAAAGGCTATATTGTGTTCTTGATATTTACAACAAAAGCTAGTTTATTCAAGATCCAATTAATTTACATAATATTTAGAAATGAAAGCACTGGAGTTATTCTTTCGACTCGGTAAGTTCAACACGCTTGTATCGTCACATTAAAGCCTATTTTCTACTTGAAAAATTATGTCAACTTTGTCAAGTATTCCTTTGAGAAATAGAAAGATTCTCTGGCTGGGCCACCGCCCCCCTCGGATCCAGGCACTCACTGCCGCTCATCCCAATCCTCAGGCTTTCCTACCGACATCCAGGCTTTACTTTTGACCTCCCCAGCTCACCAGCCGATCCTCTCAGACATCCACAGCGCATCCCAGAAAGCGCTGAGCGCAACCGAAGTTTTCAGTTTCGAATTTTAATTCGACTTCCTCCGAATCATCAGGTGCCGGCTCAGGCGGCGGCGGCGGCGGCAAATCCGGCAGTCCAACCGCCGCCTCGTCGCCCGCCCCGTCTCCGGCGCACCGAAACCGGCCGACGTCAGCCGCCTCTGCCAGTTCGTCGGCGACGCGGCCGAACTCCGCCAGCCCCAACCGCCTGCTCGGCGCGCCCACTCCGCCGACTCCTAAGCTTAAAGCAACGGCGACGCCGCGGTCCCCGCCGCGACAGACGCCGCCTGCTGCCAACAAGTCGGCAAACGACGTCGAGGAGGTGGAACAGATTGGCCCGCTGCCAGCTGGCGCGATGACCGCTCGAGTCCGCGGCAGCGTCCGGGTGGCCGTCTGCCCGTCGGGATTCGAGCCCGGGTCCGCGTCAACGACCTGCCGCATCAGCGACTGCAACTGGACTGGGTGTAGGTTCTGTTTGCGGAGCTTTTTGGGATTTCAGGCTTGGAATTTCGGATTTGGGATCTGAGATATGGAATTGGGGATGTGGGATTTGGGATTTGGGTGTTGGTTTTGGGATTTAGGATTCAGGATGTGAAACCTAAAATTTAGGATCTAGAATTTAGAGTCTTGGGAATTGTATTTGGGACTTAATATCCGTGATCTGAGGTCATAGATTTGGAAGTTGGGATCTGAGATCTGGGATCTGAAATCTGGGATCTGTGATGTGGGATCAGGATTTGGGATCTGGGAGTTGGGATCTGGGATCTGAAATGTGGGATAGGTACTCGGGTGGCGCACAAGTCTTGCCGTTTAAGCTATAGCTCTGCTAAAAATAGCTATTATTCCATATTTTTCACTCAAATCAAAAATGGTCATAAACAAAACAGCTGCTAAAAAACTGGCTTGCTACGAGAAAAACTCACTCAAAGTCAGACTTAAAACCATTGAGTGTCTATAGGGCATGCAACGAGCCTAAGGAAAAGCGCAGTCGAAGCTGGAGCCTGACAGGACGATGCTCGGCCGCATGTTGCACGACTCTTTCAGGGATTCCTCTGTCACCGTAATTTGGAAGAGCCCCTACAGTCCCGATCTGAACCTGCGTAACCGATTTCTGTTCCTCTGGCTGAAGAACGCACACCGCGGCATGACCTTCAACAGCTGTCAAGAGGTTGAAGAGGCCTCGTTGCAGGTGTTGCGGAGCATCTCCGAAAGTGCCCGTCCGAGACCAGGTGGATCTGCTCATGGACCACTGCCAGCGCGTGATTGCAGACAATGGACACTGCGCTACTGATTAGAGTTAAAATATTTCATGTTTTTACCGGTTTGCTTGTCTAGAGGTACTGACGACAAGACTTTTGTTCCACCTGTAGTATTTGGGATCTGGGATCTGGAATGTGAGATCGGGGATTTAAGATCTGGGAGTAGGGATCTGAAATCTGGGATTTCGGATCGGGATTTGGAATCTGGGATCTCAGATCAATGGGATGCCGGATCGGGATTTGGGATTGGGATTTGTGCTCTGAAATCCCAGTTTTGAAATCAGAAAATTCAGCCTGTTTTCATTATAAATTTTGCTCCCCAAACATGGTGCCCCAATGTCCCGTCACATGTTCCTTCACAGATACGGTTACCGTGGCAACGACTGTCGCAGCAACATCCACGCGCTGCGCACGCAGGAGATTGTGTACTTTAGCGGCCACCTGGTGGTTATCCTCAACCTGGAGGAGAATCAGCAGCGGCACTACCGAGAGCACACAGCGGATGTGCAGTGGTGAGACTTCTATATCCTTTTTGTTCACTCCTATGACTGTATTCAATAATTCTCAAATCGCAATTCATAATTCTCGAATCATAATTCAAAATTTTCAAATCCCAATTCATAATTCTCGAATCCCAATTCATAGTTTTTGAATCCCAATTCATAATTCTTGAATCCCAATTCATGATGTGTTCCTTATTACCAATCCTCAACTGTAATCAAGGAACAATCACTTCTAGCTCTGTAGCTAGGCAACCCAGTAAGTCAACTGCAGGTACTCAATTACCTTAAATCCGGTTGAGCTGTTCTCTTCCTCAAGTAGTTCTCGCAATAGGTCTCTCAGTGGATCCGTAGATCTCGTTTATCTTCCGGAAGACTCTGTTGCTCTGGTCCGATTTCTTCTTTGTTTCTCGCCGGCCGGTATCTGTCGTTCGGACCAATGGGAAGCTTCGAATTAGAATGGGTACCCTGCGCCAACTGCGGTTCAATATAGGCCTCCTTCTTCTAGCAGTGCCTCTATGCACTCTAGGTATAGCTCCGGTATTCTCTAGCAGATCTTCTAAGATCTACTAGGGTAGTCCTTCGGGCGACTACAGCCAATGGAGTCTCGAATGGACTCAAATGTCTCAACAGACTCAACACTATATCACAAGTGAGTCGACTCAACAACAACGGGCGCAAATAAGGAAGGCTTACCGCAAGTCACTCGACCGAGTCTCGAGTTGATCTAGGAAGTCTTGACTAAAGCTTCCTCTTCGGAGCTCCTTCTCCTTCCGGAGACCGGTTTCTTGGCTCCGGGTCCGTTCCGGACCACTTGTATTTATAGGCAAATGAACCTCTCTCGACTTCGTCCATCACTTTTTCGTAAATGTCAAAGGGTCACGATTCGGTGGCTGTCAAGCATGACAGGGTAGAAAGTTGCGCAACTAGTCTACTGTAAAAGCGCATGATTGGTTACCATAGCTGGTAGACTTTGATTAGTTCATCCGGGTGCAAACCGGGTGCAAGCCAAATGATGAATCGCAGGTGGGGTTTAACTTGACAATTGTAGGTCACGCGTGATTGGTTGGTTGCCAAAAATAGCATGACCGACTTTTCTCTCTTTTGATTGGTTGATTAAAATACATGTATGGTTCAGCGCATATCTTTATACATGCTACTTAGTATACTACTGAATAAAATATGTGAGTAGTACATTAACACTTTTATGTCTTTTTTACAGGAAGTGTAACACTCTACACTCATAATTCTCAAATCCAATTTCCTTATCAACAACCCCGTCTCGAATTCGCAGTCTCTCAGTTCACTCAGACGGGCTAACAGTGGCCAGCGGTCAAGGCCAAGGTCATCGAAAGCCCACCGAGCGGCCGTGTATTCGAGTATGGCGCTCGGACACCTTGGAGACGCTTAGCGTCCTTGGCGACGGACAATTTCACGGTTCAGTTGTTGGTTTGGCCTTTTGCAAGCCTTCGGTGAGTTAAGGGATTCAGCTTTGTTCTTTGCAAGTATTTTTTCTGCGCAATATGTCCCCGTGTTCTACTGTTAGTAGAAATATAAGAAAAATATTATTGTCGAAGCGAAATACTGGGTGATTGGTAAAAATCTGGACATTTTTATTTGTTTTAGCAAGACAACAATAAACAAATTGAGCACATGTCTTTTAACTTGGATTAAGTTCAATATATAAGGGATTGTCTGGCTCATTGCCAAACGGCTCCGACACCATTAGCCCGAGCTCGGCGAATCCCGGACTTGACATTGGTCATCATCTCCTGTACACAGTGCAGATCCACCTGGCGGAGGCAGTAGCGAATGCGATTTTCCAGGTGTTCCAGACTGTCCGTCGTCCAATTGTGATGGTAAACCTTTTGCTTCAACATCCCCAGAAGTTCTCAATTGGTCGCAGCTGTGGTACATTGGAGGATTGAGCTCCTTGCTGACAAAATTGACACCTCCCTCTTCAAATGTGTCAATGACGTCACGAGCATAGTGACAGCTCGCCAGGTCAGGCCAGAACAGGTAGTTGCCGTCAGCATGCTGTTCCTTAATAAATGGCAATAGACGCTTGTGAATGCACTCTCTTATGTAGATCTCTTTGTTCATTGAGCTGCCGTGGCAGAAGAAGACCTTGGACATGCCCTTCTTGCTGATGGCCAGCCAGACCAAGACTTTGGCCTCAAATTTCTTGCTGGGTGAACACCTAACCTCATCAGGTGCATCACCTCGAGCTGTTGCATAATAGAACCTGTTACCAGGGATGACATTGGATGACAGAGAGAAGTACGATTCATCGTCCATGACAATGTCCAGTCCGCCGTCATCTCCTGCCAGCACAGCACGGTAGAGCCTGTCAATCCTCACACGCTGACGCTCTTTCTGCTCAAACGACACAAATGGCACTTTTTCTTTCTTGTATGCACTTAGTCCCTGCTTCTTGAGAATCTCGTTGACGTACGGCTGGCTGATGTCATATTTGCGTGCAATTTCGCGCTGGGACAGACCCGTCCTGGCATCATTTGACATCTTCTCCATCAAAGTGGCAGTGACCTTGGTAGCTGGTCGTCCTGACCCCTCCTTCCGTAGCACAGAATCTTCTCCAGTTGCTGAGTAGCGATCCAGAATTCCATAAATGGTTGATCTTGGGACACCAAGCTCAGCAAAATATTTTGCGATTGCATTGTTGCTCAGCCCAGGGTGCTCAATTTTATATTGTACAACCAGTTTACGCCGCTGCTCTTCATTTAGAGACTGCATCTCAGACGTGACGGGGCAAACAAGTGAAAAAAACAACTTAAGTTGTGAGGAAGACCCCCAGTATTGCTCAAAAGCATCAGCTCAATAAATTTGCCTCGTTAAATTTTGTCTATGGCAAAAACTAACCATGTCCAGATTTTTACCAATCACCCAGTATAAGTATAAATTTGGTCAAATTCTCGTATTCGGAATTTCCGCCCCCTTCAACTGGAATCTCCGCCCCTTCACCGGAATCTCCTCCACCTTCACTGGAATCTCCGCCTCCTTCAACTGGAATCTCCTCCACCTTCACCGGAATCTCCGCCTCTCCAACTGGAATCTCCGCCCCTTCAACTGGAATCTCCGCCCCTTCAACTGGAATCTCCGCCCCTTTACCGGAATCTCCACCCCTTCACGTGAATCTCTGCACACAATCGAATCCCGCCAATCGTTGTGAACTCAGTTTCAGCTTCCCCTGGAAAGCGACATCAGCATGGACGATCTGAGGGTAAAATTGTTCAAGCTTTTGATTTTTTTGATTGTTGAATTTTATTGATTTCTGGTGTTTTGTAGCTGGACCTGTAGTTCACAAACTGACTTATTAATTCACTTAATTATAGGTAAATCGGTAGATTAACCGCTCAGTGATTTACGGTTGTCAGCTGAGCTAATAATGGTTAGACCAAGCCTAGCCCCCACCCAGAAGCCTCTCGTATTGCAACATTTCTTTGCCCACCTTGAAAGCTTTTCATGTCATACTCTATACTTTCTACTTATCAGTAGGCAAACTCTAATAATAATTAAAGTAACAATTTTATGCTTGAATTTTCATTCGATTTTTTTCGTAAAAATTTGCTTAGGAATTGCAGTGCATCCTGCTAGTAATCGTATGTTTTCGTCTGGTTAGTTGTACATATAGAGATATAGACAAATCAATAAAAATAGACATTATACAAAGCTTACTAAGTATTAATCACTGTTGCCAATTCTCCAACCGAAGGACCGCCTGCTAAGCATCTCGGACCCGCCTGAGCATATGATTGCTCTTTGGGACTCAAAGCGTCATTCGTTAATCGCCTCAAGCCCTCTCGGCACGGACATCATGTGCGACTGCGACGTGAATCCTCAGGATCCAAATCTGTTTGTCACCGTTGGCAAAGATCACACAGTCTGGTGGGAATATAGCGAAGCTCTGGGCGCCATCAACATCAAAGCTGCCGGCGAGTATCAAACATTCTTCAAGGCTCGCTACGTTGTCAGCTTGTTGCACAATAGACAGGGCGACCTGGTCACTGGGGACTCCAATGGCAACGTCTACGTGTGGGGCGGCGGCGGCAACCTTATCACTAATTATATCAAACATGCCCACGAGGTTTGTCTGGCTGCTGGAGAGCGTGATTCCAATTCGACACATTTTCTCCCGCCACCACCCCAATCCGACACCCCTTCCCCGCCACCACCCCAATCCGACACACCTTCCCCCGACACCACCCCAATCCGACACCCCTTCCCCGCCACCACCCCAATCCGACACCCCTTCCCCCGCCACCACCCCAATCCGACACACCTTCACCCGCCATCAACACACCCCTTCCCCCGCCACCCAAATCCGCCACCCCTTCCCCCGCGGGCCGCCACCCCAATCCGACACCCCTTCCCCCTTTCCAAACTCCAGCTCACTCGCCCACTACCCCGCTCTCCAGGGTCCGGTGTTCTCTCTCTGCTTGTACCGCGGCTGGCTTCTAACAGGCGGTCGCGACGGCGCCCTCCGCTGCTGGCAGTGGGGCCGAAATATGGACCGAGTGTCGGAGCTTCGCCTGCCAGTCACGGAGGGCGCGCCCCGGTGCATTCGCGCCCATCGCGGCGCCGAAGTGGACCGTCTGATTGTTGGCACAACGGCAAACTCCATGCTTGACTGTCCGCTCTGTCCCGAGCCGGGCTTGGCCCCGCTGGAAGGAGTCGCTTTTGGCGACGTGCCAATCACTCAGGGTCACTACGATCAACTGCAGAGCCTGAGTCTGGTGCCCGGGCATGAATCTTTGTTCATCACCGCGGGATACGACAGCCAGGTGTGCATCTTTAATGCCGACAATCATAGCAGCGTGCAGAAAACTGTGCTAAAGGTGAGAGCCACACTGGCTAACTGGGTTTCTGTAGCTCTGATTTGTGCTTACCTTTATTTCTACTTTTAGTAGGAAAGAAAGCGTGTGTGAATGATATTTATATCTTGAGATATGATTGACTGACAGTTTACACCAATTGTTGACCTGTTTACAGAAAAAGTGTATTACCTACGCCAGCTGGGACGAGAGCAGCACCATTATATTTGGCACGAGAAATGGCGAGATTATCATTCTGTACGAGGAGAATAGCAATCTGGTTGAACTGTTTAAAAGTAGCATTGCTTATTGCAAAGTGTCCGCGATCGCCATGTCGCATAGTGAGTTGCTTGATGTTTTAGCCGCGGTAGCTAGCACAGTGGTGCAGAGGTCCTAGGAGGGCACCCCCACTCCCAATCGGCCCCAAAAGGTATCCACCTGCCCAAGATATATAGGGGCGCCCACCAAGAATAGAACGGTTATAGAACGGTAGCGGTAGTCTTTTGATGTTATAGAACGATAACGGTAGTCCTTTGATGTTATAGAACGATAGCGATAGTCCTTTGAGGCTATACATGTAGAACGGTAGCGGTAGTCCTTTGATGTTATAGAACGGTAGCGGTAGTTCTTTGATGTTATAGAACGGTAGCGGTAGTCCTTTGATGTTATAGAACGATAGCGGTAGTTCTTTGATGTTATAGAACGGTAGCGGTAGTCCTTTGATGTTATAGAACGGTAGCGGTAGTCCTTTGATGTTCTAGAACGGTAGCGGTAGTCCTTTGATGTTATAGAACGGTAGCGGTAGTCCTTTGATGTTATAGAACGGTAGCGGTAGTCCTTTGATGTTATAGAACGGTAGCGGTAGTCCTTTGATGTTATAGAACGGTAGCGGTGGTCCTTTGATGTCATAGAACGGTAGCGGTAGTCCTTTGAGGCTATACATGTAGAACGGTAGCGGTAGTCCTTTGAGGCTATACATGTAGAACGGTAGCGGTAGTCCTTTGATGTTATAGAACGGTAGCGGTAGTCCTTTGATGTTATAGAACGGTAGCGGTAGTCCTTTGATGTTATAGAACGGTAGCGGTAGTCCTTTGATGTTCTAGAACGGTAGCGGTAGTCCTTTGATGTTCTAGAACGGTAGCGGTAGTCCTTTGATGTTATAGAACGGTAGCGGTAGTCCTTTGATGTTATAGAACGGTAGCGGTAGTCCTTTGATGTTATAGAACGGTAGCGGTAGTCCTTTGATGTTATAGAACGGTAGCGGTGGTCCTTTGATGTTATAGAACGGTAGCGGTAGTCCTTTGAGGCTATACATGTAGAACGGTAGCGGTAGTCCTTTGAGGCTATACATGTAGAACGGTAGCGGTAGTCCTTTGATGTTATAGAACGGTAGCGGTAGTCCTTTGATGTTATAGAACGGTAGCGGTAGTCCTTTGATGTTATAGAACGGTAGCGGTAGTCCTTTGATGTTATAGAACGGTAGCGGTGGTCCTTTGATGTTATAGAACGGTAGCGGTAGTCCTTTGATGTTATAGAACGGTAGCCGTGGTCTTATCGAAGCTATAAATTCTTTTCACCTATCCAATAAATTAAAAACATGTCAGCAAAAGAGACCGTTGCGGTCGGTGGCTCAGACGGTCGCGTGCATTTCTTGCGGTTTCTACCCACCGAAGAGGACCCAACTGTACGGGCCTGGCAACCGGCTGGTCAGCTGCTGGCCACAAGGCACGGCGTTGATGCGCTCGATTTTGCCGAAGATTTTATCGACGAATCGTTGATTGTTTGCGCAACGAATACGAGTGGAGAGAGGGCCATCTGTAAGTGCGTGGATCGATGCCTTTTGATACAGTCATCCAGCAGGTCTTAGAGTACAGTAGCCCTCGTACAGTACTCGTAACATGCCGGTAGAAGGGGGAAGAAGGGGGGGAAGAAAAGCAGGCGACGATAGCGAGAAGCAACCACAGATACTAGAATAACTAGATGGGCCACTCAGCACATTTGCGTACAAGCTACTTTCAGTTCAGTAGTAAGTTAAACAGAAGCATTCTAATGTATTTTTAAAGCCAAGGCTCATTTAGTGGCTCTTAACCCCCCCCCCCCCAGCTTAAACCCTCCAACCGCGCCTTTCCACACTACGCCCCGCCCCGCCCCAATTTTTATTGCCTTTCTCGGAATTTAAGTCTAAAGCTGCCATGTACATTTCAGTGGACTAGCTAATGTACATTATTGCTGAACCAATTAGCAAGCTGTTTACCCCCGCAACCTTGCAAACTTATCAGTCATTTCAGTTGCCTTTTTATTAAATAGCTTATGTCTTCTTCTTTGCTACTGACCTGAAAGTAGAAAGCTGTTTTGCTAAGTATATGTGCCTGAGTGGCCCGTCTGGTTATTCTAGTATCTGTGGAAGCAACCAGCCAATCAGCGCGCAGTAATAAACAAGTCAAAATGGGCAAAGGCGTATGACGCAACGTAGGATCTATGAGATTTTCTGATGGATTAGAGGGTTCTAGAAGGGCACCAAAACATCGGCGAAAAAAAATGTCGGGAGAATCCCGGCGGGAAAAACGCGAAATGGGTATGACTGCTCTCCTCCTCGCTTACTTCCTGCTTAAGTTGTTCATGGCCAATATTTCATTGGCTTTACAGGAATAAGACATGCTTGAAAATAATCTATATCTAACAAACAATCTGGTTGCTGTTTCCAGGCGATGCGACAAACTTTTGTTTGCTTGAAGACGAGGAAAAGGTTCGGGATGTTAGCTGGAAGACGCGCAATTTCCTATTCGCATATTACAACGTTGGTGAGTTCAGTAAAAGCTTCGGTCACCAAAGGAGACAGCGTTGTATTTTTTTATGCAAAGAGAATTAAATTACCTTTCAACAGGTGCTTGGAACTCCAAGTCTAGCCAAGAGTCCAGCATTACGTCTGTTGATGTCTGCATAGAAAGGGAACTGCTAGCGGTCGGGCTGGACAATGGCCACATTCTGCTGTATAAGTACCCGTGCACCAAATCTGATGTAAGAAAGTTTTTTAGTTTGACTCAATTCAATTTAATATTGACTCCTGTCTCTCTTGCCACATTGCGACATTGCCAGTTTAGGGGTTGCAGGGTCTGTGAGAATTTCCCGCAGGTTTTACCCGCCGAGCCTTCCCCGCAGCGAGATTTTCTCATAGGGGTTTTCCAGTTTTCAAGTCAAACCCAGTCGTATGTAAATCGCTAGTCTAGTCTAGTTCTAATCTAGTCTAGTCTAGTTCTAATCTAGTCTAGTCTAGTTCTAATCTAGTCTAGTCTAGTTCTAATCTAGTCTAGTCTAGTTCTAATCTAGTCTAATCTACTTTAATTTAGTCTAGTCTAGTTCTAATCTAGTCTAGTCTAGTTCTAATCTAGTCTAGTCTAGTTCTAATCTAGTCTAGTCTAGTTCTAATCTAGTCTAGTCTAGTTCTAATTTAGTCTAGTCTAGTTCTAATCTAGTCTAGTCTAGTTCTAATCTAGTCTCGTCTAGTTCTAATCTAGTCTAGTCTAGTTCTAATCTAGTCTAGTCAAGTTCTAATCTAGTCTAGTCTAGTTCTAATCTAGTCTAGTCTAGTTCTAATCTAGTCTAGTCTAGTTTTAATCTAGTCTAGTCTAGTTCTAATCTAGTCTAGTCTAGTTTTAATTTAGTCTAGTCTAGTTCTAATCTAGTCTAGTCTAGTTCTAATCTAGTCTAGTCTAGTTTTAATCTAGTCTACTCTAGTTCTAATCTAGTCTAGTCTAGTTCTAATCTAGTCTAGTCTAGTTCTTATCTAGTCTAGTCTAGTTCTAATCTAGTCTCGTCTAGTTCTAATCTAGTCTAGTCTAGTTCTAATCTAGTCTAGTCTAGTTTTAATTTAGTCTAGTCTAGTTCTAATCTAGTCTAGTCTAGTTCTAATCTAGTCTAGTCTAGTCTAGTTCTAATTGACTCTAGTGAAGTACTTAG
This sequence comes from Macrostomum lignano, assembly GCA_002269645.1. Lineage (NCBI taxonomy): Eukaryota > Metazoa > Platyhelminthes > Macrostomidae > Macrostomum > Macrostomum lignano. The sequence continues at coordinate 388,500 of NIVC01000095.1, read as the reverse complement.
GGTTGTCTCGGGGTTTTCTCGAGGTGGCCTGGTAGGTCTTTAAATCCCACCGCTGCCACCAGTGAAGTACTTGTGCTTCTCCTGCTGTCTAGCACAGTGATTTGGGCTCTCCGTCTTCTCAACCGGAAGCCTTCTATGAGTAGCGTAGGTAGTGCTGCCACCAGTTCTTTCAGGTCTCAGCCTTCGGAGAGGTGAGCTTCCCGCCGGAACGAAATAAACAAGTCAACGAACTCAGAACAGCGTGCAAATATGCAGATTAATGAACAAGGCGTCCTGGTCAGCAGATCTCGCCGGGCTCGGGGATGGCTGGGAAGGCAGTTTTGGCCTCCCTTAGGCTTGGGTGTCTAAGTTTAGTCAGGCCAATTACAGATAGCTTAAATGGGCAACTGAACGAAGTCTGGAAAACTAGACTAAAGAAGAACAACAAGAAGAAGAAAGAAGAAGCCAATAAGAAGACCAAGAAGACAAAGACGACAAATCCTTGACTTAACCCAGGGTGAGGGGCACGTATTTATAGGCAAGGAATCCCCGTTGCACCAGTGTGCGCCGGACCTCGTGACTCTGTTCTATTTTTAGAACTGACGTCACCCTCCGCCTTAGAGAAGGCAGGGTCTGCGGGTAAAGTGCACAGGGCCGCATGACTCAGTATCTATTTTTAGAAACATGAGTCACCTGTTACCTTAGAGAAGGCAAGGGCCCCGAAGCACGTGATTCCTCCCGTAAACAGTGCAGTAAACACTGTTTACTGCACTTTAGGACTTCTAGAAAACAAGACAAGGGAAACAGGCCGCCAGCGGGACCTCAGGACAGGAACGAAACGCAGAGCAGGCCACAGCAGAGAAGCTCGTGGCTGCAAGCAAGAGCGCAGAGAAGAGGGGGGCGCCAGAGAACAGGCAGCAAAAGGGGAGGGAGACTGCCCAGCGGCAGACAGCAACCCAGGGCGAGGGCGAGGACTAAGGAAGCTGCTGACAATAGTGCGACGCCTAACACCAAACTAGCGGATCACTACACTAGTCTAGTTCTAATCTAGTCTAATCTAGTTCTAATCTAGTCTAGTCTAGCTATAATCTAGTCTAGTCAAGTTCTAGTCTAGTTCTAATCTAGTACAGTCTAGTCTAGTTCTACTCTATAGTCTAATCTTTTCTAGTATAGTCTAAAAACTAGATTTGACCTGAAAATCCGACTGGAAACCCCCCCTGTGGGAAACCTCTCGAGGGAAAACTTCCTGCGGCAAATTCTCGTGCTCCCTCAACATTTTGTTTCGGGCCTCTGCTTTTTCAACTAACTCCGTTTTATTGCGGAACTTATTGCGGAATTTCAATGTGAATTTTCTAAAATTTTCAACTGAAAATTCATTCATAAGTTGCTCCAAAATCCTCAATCAGGCATACTGCCACACCTTTGTCGGGCCAACAAAAATCACGGCGCTAAAATTCACATCCGACGGCCGACATCTCATGAGCATTGGCGGCCGAGACGCCTGCATTATGCAGTGGCGCCTCACCTAAAAAAACCGTGGATTTCATCACCCTTGCAATAATTGGACGCTTAATCAACAATTGACCGAAGTTTCTAATCACTCCAAACATTTGATCCTATCTTCTACTTATAGTAGCTGCATTTGCGTGTGATATTATATTATATAAGTTTATATCTATAATTCTGTTTTTCCTCGCAAGCTCTACTTAGTGACGGATAGCGCTTATTCGGTTAAATTTTTGAACAAATAAATGTGTTTAAAATTCCATTCGAGCTGCAGTTATATAAGACATAATGCGTAGAAATTTACACTTACTTACCTCATCAGGCATCACCCTATAAATCAGATTCACGATAAATTGATATATAAGAGCAGTCAGTGCTCAGAGCTGTTCTCTTCTGTGATTTCAGATTTTTTAAGGAAGAGTGTCTCAAGTGACAGCTAATCCATTCAAGGTTGAATGGTCTCTGTCATTGTTGTCAATATGCTTGATTGAGTAGTGCTCAGCACACGATGCCAGAAGATAATATAATATGCCTCGTAACTTCAAGATGACTGACTACAGTTTATGCTTGAGCAATGAGTCGCTAAACATTTGGCAAATGATGCGAAACTGCCGTGTCAGGTCCCCCCAGTTTTAGGATAAATACTTCGCACCTTCCGCATCATAGAGAGCTCTCTCTGAGGAACCAGCATTTTGACACCTTTCAATGCGCGTTGAGTGCATTGTACTCATGACAGGCTGCGGTGACTGGGTATATTCTAAAAAAAACATACTTCCACATTGTATAGGAGAGTTCAATCAGATCCCCGGTGGGTAACTATAGGGCCAAATTGGCGCTGCCATTGCGGCGGTGACATGTGACACGGGGAAGTTGGTGATGGTTAAGCCAAATTAGCTCAGTGGTTGGCTAGCAATCTTCCCTGGGTATCCCAGATCAATAGCCAGTATTGTCATTGACAGAATGAAAATTTTCAAAGTTTAAATACTTGAAGTTGCTCGGAAGTTTCATCAAACCTATTTTGGCTTCGGTGTCTAAAGCGATGCTTTATCTGTCAGCCTCCCAAAGTGTCAGTTGCTGAGCCAGCCTCCCAGATCCCCAGTTGCTGGGTCAGCCTCCCAGATCCTCAGTTGCTGGGCCAGCCTCCCAGATCCTCAGTTGCTGGGCCAGCCTCCCAGATCCTCAATTGCTGGGCCAGCCTCCCAGGTCCTCAGTTGCTGGGCCAGCCTCCCAGATCCTCAGTTGCTGGGCCAGCCTCCCAGATCCTCAGTTGCTGGGCCAGCCTCCCAGATCCTCAGTTGCGGGGCCAGCCTCCCAGATCCTCAGTTGCGGGGCCAGCCTTCCAGATCCTCAGTTGCTGGGCCACCAGCCTCCCAGATCCTCGGTTGCTAGGCCAGCCTCCCAGATCCTCAGTTGCTAGGCCAGCCTCCCAGATCCTCAGTTGCTGGGCCACCAGCCTCCCAGATCCTCAGTTACTGGGCCACCAGCCTCCCAGATCCTCAGTTGCTGGGCCAGCCTCCCAGATCCTCAATTGCTGGGCCAGCCTCCCAGGTCCACAGTTGCTGAACCAGCCTCCCAGATCCTCAGTTGCGGGGCCAGCCTCCCAGATCCTCAGTTGTGGGGCCAGCCTTCCAGATCCTCAGTTGCTGGGCCACCAGCCTCCCAGATCCTCAGTTGCTGGGCCAGCCTCCCAGATCCTCAGTTGCTAGGCCAGCCTCCCAGATCCTCAATTGCTGGGCCAGCCTCCCAGGTCCACAGTTGCTGAACCAGCCTCCCAGATCCTCAGTTGCTGGGCCAGCCTCCCAGATCCTCAGTTGCTGGGCCACCAGCCTCCCAGATCCTCAGTTACTGGGCCACCAGCCTCCCAGATCCTCAGTTGCTGGGCCAGCCTCCCAGATCCTCAATTGCTGGGCCAGCCTCCCAGGTCCACAGTTGCTGAACCAGCCTCCCAGATCCTCAGTTGCGGGGCCAGCCTCCCAGATCCTCAGTTGTGGGGCCAGCCTTCCAGATCCTCAGTTGCTGGGCCACCAGCCTCCCAGATCCTCAGTTGCTAGGCCAGCCTCCCAGATCCTCAGTTGCTAGGCCAGCCTCCCAGATCCTCAATTGCTGGGCCAGCCTCCCAGGTCCACAGTTGCTGAACCAGCCTCCCAGATCCTCAGTTGCTGGGCCAGCCTCCCAGATCCTCAGTTGCGGGGCTAGCCTCCCAGATCCTCAGTTGCGGGGCCACCAGCCTCCCAGATCCTCAGTTGCGGGGCTAGCCTCCCAGATCCTCAGTTGCTAGGCCAGCCTCCCAGATCCTCAGTTGCTAGGCCAGCCTCCCAGATCCTCAGTGGCTGGGCCACCAGCCTCCCAGATCCTCAGTTGCTGGGCCAGCCTCCCAGATCCTCAGTTGCTGGGCCAGCCTTCCAGATCCTCAGTTGCTGGGCCAGCCTCCCAGATCCTCAGTGGCTGGGCCACCAGCCTCCCAGATCCTCAGTTGCTGGGCCAGCCTCCCAGATCCTCAGTTGCTGGGCCAGCCTCCCAGATCCTCAGTTGCTGGGCCAGCCTTCCAGATCCTCAGTTGCGGGGCCAGCCTTCCAGATCCTCAGTTGCTGGGCCAGCCTTCCAGATCCTCAGTTGCTGGGCCAGCCTTCCAGATCCTCAGTTGCGGGGCCAGCCTCCCAGATCCTCAGTTGCGGGGCCAGCCTTCCAGATCCTCAGTTGCTGGGCCAGCCTCCCAGATCCTCAGTTGCTGAACCACCCAGATCCTCAGTTGCTGAACCACCCAGATCCTCAGTTGCTGAACCACCCAGATCCTCAGTTGCTGAACCACCCAGATCCTCAGTTGCGGGGCCAGCCTCCCAGATCCTCAGTTGCGGGGCCAGCCTCCCAGATCCTCAGTTGCGGGGCCAGCCTCCCAGATCCTCAGTTGCGGGGCCAGCCTCCCAGATCCTCAGTTGCGGGGCCAGCCTCCCAGATCCTCAGTTGCGGGGCCAGCCTCCCAGATCCTCAGTTGCGGGGCCAGCCTCCCAGATCCTCAGTTGCGGGGCCAGCCTCCCAGATCCTCAGTTGCGGGGCCAGCCTCCCAGATCCTCAGTTGCTGAACCACCCAGATCCTCAGTTGCTGAACCACCCAGATCCTCAGTTGCGGGGCCAGCCTCCCAGATCCTCAGTTGCGGGGCCAGCCTCCCAGATCCTCAATTGCTGGGCCAGCCTCCCAGATCCTCAGTTGCGGGGCCAGCCTTCCAGATCCTCAGTTGCTGGTTGCTGGGCCACCAGCCTCCCAGATCCTCAGTTGCGGGGCTAGCCTCCCAGATCCTCAGTTGCGGGGCCACCAGCCTCCCAGATCCTCAGTTGCTAGGCCAGCCTCCCAGATCCTCAGTGGCTGGGCCAGCCTTCCAGATCCTCAGTTGCTGGGCCAGCCTCCCAGATCCTCAGTTGCTGAACCACCCAGATCCTCAGTTGCTGAACCACCCAGATCCTCAGTTGCTGAACCACCCAGATCCTCAGTTGCTGAACCACCCAGATCCTCAGTTGCTGAACCACCCAGATCCTCAGTTGCTGAACCACCCAGATCCTCAGTTGCTGAACCACCCAGATCCTCAGTTGCTGAACCACCCAGATCCTCAGTTGCTGAACCACCCAGATCCTCAGTTGCTGAACCAACCAGATCCTCAGTTGCTGAACCACCCAGATCCTCAGTTGCTGAACCACCCAGATCCTCAGTTGCTGAACCAACCAGATCCTCAGTTGCTGAACCACCCAGATCCTCAGTTGCTGAACCACCCAGATCCTCAGTTGCTGAACCACCCAGATCCTCAGTTGCTGAACCACCCAGATCCTCAGTTGCTGAACCACCCAGATCCTCAGTTGCGGGGCCAGACTCCCGGAGTCTAAAAGTTTCTTGTCACAATGGATAAACAGCTGACATAAGAAGGAACCAACAGAGTCGTGTAGGCCTTTGCTTTGACACGAACTCGCAGAATGAAAGAGACAGAACAAGAAACAAATCAATTATCTACTCGTCGAAATTAACAAAATCAACACTGTTTGTTGTTTGTTTTAAATCTCGTAAAAGCTTCAAATTTCGTGCTTGATATTTTAAAATATTCCATCAATCAAGCAATTTCAAAAGCAGCCGAATCTTATAACGCATGCTTGCTCCTCTCTGATTGCCAGATGGCTTTTATGGCAGTCGTCTGTTTATTTCATAGCGATTCTATTCATACATATACAAACCAAATAGTTTTATAAATTTCCTGTCAAACCTCTTTAGGCAGTCCTGCATACAGGAAAGTGATTGCCCATAGGATATATGCATATCCGCCATCAAATCTGGACGTGTCTCAAACCATGAGAATCAGAAACTCTGTTTAATTAATTTAATTGGACAGAGGACTAAACACTGTAAACCCTGTACGGGGCAAAAGTGAGCGATTTTCGGAATTTAGACACTGACGGTCAGGGCTGTTTGCTCTGTAGGGTTCTGTGTGAAAATTTTATAGTTTAATTTGCATCTCCATCTTCAGTATTTATTACTTTGTAGTTTAAAAAATCATCAGGATAACACTACCATAGTACAATTGGATGTCTCAAGATGTAAAAATATGAAATTTCGAAACCTTCCTTATAAATATGAATATAAATATGTAAAATGTAGTCAAATATAAATGCGAGAATGTCAGAATGAATGCGAAGGTGTCAGAATGAATGCGAGGATGTCAGAATGAATGCGAGGATGTCAGAATGAATGCGAGGATGTCAGAATGAATGCGAGGATGTCAGAATGAATGCGAGGATGTCAGAATGAATGCGAAGATGTCAGAATGAATGCGAGGATGTCAGAATGAATGCGAAGGTGTCAGAATGAATGCGAGGATGTCAGAATGAATGCGAGGATGTTAGAATGAATGCGAAGGTGTCAGAATGAATGCGAAGGTGTCAGAATGAATGCGAAGGTGTCAGAATGAATGCGAAGGTGTCAGAATGAATGCGAAGGTGTCAGAATGAATGCGAGGATGTCAGAATGAATGCGAGGATGTCAGAATGAATGCGAGGATGTCAGAATGAATGCGAGGATGTCAGAATGAATGCGAAGGTGTCAGAATGAATGCGAAGGTGTCAGAATGAATGCGAAGGTGTCAGAATGAATGCGAAGGTGTCAGAATGAATGCGAGGATGCCAGAATGAATGCGAGGATGTCAGAATGAATGCGAGGATGTCAGAATGAATGCGAAGATGTCAGAATGAATGCGAGGATGTCAGAATGAATGCGAAGGTGTCAGAATGAATGCGAAGGTGTCAGAATGAATGCGAAGGTGTCAGAATGAATGCGAGGATGTCAGAATGAATGCGAGGATGTCAGAATGAATGCGAGGATGTCAGAATGAATGCGAGGATGTCAGAATGAATGCGAGGATGTCAGAACGAATTTGAGGATGTCAGAACGAATTTGAGGATGTCGGAACGAATTTGAGGATGGCAGAACGAATTTGAGGATGTAGGAACGAATTTGAGGATGTCAGAACGAATTTGAGGATGTCAGAACGAATTTGAGGATGTCAGAACGAATTTGAGGATGTACTCGTAGGAACAAATTTGAGGATGGCAGAACGAATTTGAGGATGTCAGAACGAATTTGAGGATGTCAGAACGAATTTGAGGATGTACTCGTAGGAACGAATTTGAGGATGGCAGAACGAATTTGAGGATGTAGGAACAAATTTGAGGATGTCAGAACGAATTTGAGGATGTCAGAACGAATTTGAGGATGTACTCGTAGGAACAAATTTGAGGATGGCAGAACGAATTTGAGGATGTCAGAACGAATTTGAGGATGTCAGAACGAATTTGAGGATGTACTCGTAGGAACGAATTTGAGGATGGCAGAACGAATTTGAGGATGTAGGAACAAATTTGAGGATGTCAGAACGAATTTGAGGATGTCAGAACGAATTTGAGGATGTACTCGTAGGAACAAATTTGAGGATGTAGGAACGAATTTGAGGATGGCAGAACGAATTTGAGGATGTAGGAACAAATTTGAGGATGGCAGAACGAATTTGAGGATGTAGGAACGAATTTGAGGATGTCAGAACGAATTTGAGGATGTCAGAACGAATTTGAGGATGTCAGAACGAATTTGAGGATGTCAGAACGAATTTGAGGATGTCGGAACGAATTTGAGGATGGCAGAACGAATTTGAGGATGGCAGAACGAATTTGAGGATGGCAGAACGAATTTGAGGATGGCAGAACGAATTTGAGGATGGCAGAACGAATTTGAGGATGTCGGAACAAATTTGAGGATGGCAGAACGAATTTGAGGATGGCAGAACGAATTTGAGGATGGCAGAATGAATTTGAGGATGGCAGAACGAATTTGAGGATGGCAGAACGAATTTGAGGATGGCAGAACGAATTTGAGGATGGCAGAACGAATTTGAGGATGGCAGAACGAATTTGAGGATGGCAGAACGAATTTGAGGATGGCAGAACGAATTTGAGGATGGCAGAACGAATTTGAGGATGGCAGAACGAATTTGAGGATGGCAGAACGAATTTGAGGATGGCAGAACAAATTTGAGGATAGCAGAGTTACGCATCTTGTGAATCAGGCGGTTGCCATATATTTTGGCTATAAAATAAATGCAGCAGTTATGAGAACGTCATAAAATTTTTGACAGCCACTTAACTCTGCCTCTGAGTCCATCGGTCCGCAGCGCACAATATAAATCACAGATGACGCATTCCATCCTAAGCCATTCAGTTTAATTATATGGCAATATTGGCATACACGGTTAAACACCTTTACCTGCCAACCTTTCAGCACTTCAAGGCTCATTCAAAATTCCTTGGTGGTGCAATTCATATAGGTGAGAAGCATTTTTTTATAAAAAAACACTCATGTGAGCAGCCCGCCAAGGATTTGGTGAGAGCCAGCTGTTCAATATTGTTATTCAGCAATGAAGTGCCCCTGCATGGGGGAGTAACCGGACATAAATAACTGTTTTTCCTTCAGGCTAGCGCACATTACCTTCAAAGGGGTTAACTTCTCTTACCTGATCTCATCTCTCTCACTCACACCTTAACGCCTTGACTATAATGAAGGCAGAACAAATCAGGAAGTTATATGGTGCGCTGTGCTGGTTTTTCTTCTTTTGGAAGAACCACACCTCTTCTCCCTCTTGTGAGGCATTTTTTACCCTTGGCCTCGGCTTTGCTCGGCTATTTCTGCAATGCGTCCCTTTCCAGCTGCATCTCCAGACTCAGCAACTTCATCAATCATAACTTTAATGATTAGTTCAAGTCTTTCTTTGGGGTTTAGCCAATTTATTTCAGTGAGTAATGTAGAAAAATATGCAGCATGGATATTAGGGTGCCAGGTCCAATTGGTGTAATTTTTAGCATGTAAAATTTGCCTCATTTTTAGTATACAGAATTATGAGTTAATACGATGGAGAAACTACCGAAAGAGATGAAGATGAGAGGCTGGTAAGAAAATTAAGAATAGTGGAAGGAATATGAGGAAGAGAGGCTTAAGGAAGGTTGAAGAGGAGTGGTTTGTGAGAAGATGGAGAAGATAGGCTGGTGGGAAGATGGAAGAGAGGCTGAAGAGATGAGACCAGAGGGAAGATAGAAAAAGTGACTGGTGGAAATGAGGTGATTGTGAACTTTAAAACTTAAAAAAGTTTAGTTCTAGCAAACAGTTGATTAAATAATTTTTCTGTCATTCTGTAATTTAAAAAAGCAACAGTCACAAATAAAACCCAATTATAAGTCAAAAAAGTCAAAAGTCAAAAAGCGACTTTCTTGAAGGCTTTTTAAAATAAGGTAGTTATAGATAGAGGCTATTAGTTCTGGATGGGAACACACGTATTTATGAGCTAAATATTTTGTGTATTTTTAATCCGTAAATTAACATGTAGAACAAAATTTGCCTCAAATTATCTAAACAAGCAGATGGTTTGAGATCAGTTTAACCATTTAACCAGCTTTCAAACGCCTGTTCTGAGAATATAACGCTGCACTTCCGGTTCCTAGCTATCTTAGGGTTTTTCCGGTTGCCAAAAACACTGCACTTCCGGTTTCTTATAATCTTAGGGTTTTCCGGTTGCCAAAAACACTGCACTTCCGGTTTCTAATAATCTTAGGGTTTTTCCGGCTGCCAAAAACACTGCACTTCCGGTTTCTTATAATCTTAGGGTTTTTCCGGTTGCCAAAAACACTGCACTTCCGGTTTCTTATAATCTTAGGGTTTTCCGGTTGCCAAAAACACTGCACTTCCGGTTTCTAATAATCTTAGGGTTTTTCCGGCTGCCAAAAACACTGCACTTCCGGTTTCTTATAATCTTAGGGTTTTTCCGGTTGCCAAAAACACTGCACTTCCGGTTTCTAATAATCTTAGGGTTTTTCCGGCTGCCAAAAACACTGCACTTCCGGTTTTTAATAATCTTAGGATTTTTCCGGTTGCCAAAAACACTGCACTTCCGGTTTCTTATAATCTTAGGGTTTTCCGGTTGCCAAAAACACTGCACTTCCGGTTTCTAATAATCTTAGGGTTTTTCCGGCTGCCAAAAACACTGCACTTCCGGTTTCTTATAATCTTAGGGTTTTTCCGGTTGCCAAAAACACTGCACTTCCGGTTTCTAATAATCTTAGGGTTTTTCCGGCTGCCAAAAACACTGCACTTCCGGTTTTTAATAATCTTAGGATTTTCCGGCTGCCAAAAACACTGCACTTCCGGTTTCTTACTATCTTAGGGTTTTTCCGGTTGCCAAAAACACTGCACTTCCGGTTTCTTATAATCTTAGGGTTTTTCCGGTTGCCAAAAACACTGCACTTCCGGTTTCTAATAATCTTAGGGTTTTTCCGGCTGCCAAAAACACTGCACTTCCGGTTTTTAATAATCTTAGGATTTTCCGGCTGCCAAAAACACTGCACTTCCGGTTTCTTATAATCTTAGGGTTTTCCCGGTTGCCAAAAACACTGCACTTCCGGTTTCTAATAATCTTAGGGTTTTTCTGGCTGCCAAAAACACTGCACTTCCGGTTTCTTACTATCTTAGGGTTTTTCCGGTTGCCAAAAACACTGCACTTCCGGTTTCTTATAATCTTAGGGTTTTTCCGGTTGCCAAAAACACTGCACTTCCGGTTTCTTATAATCTTAGGGTTTTTCCGGTTGCCAAAAACACTGCACTTCCGGTTTCTTATAATCTTAGGGTTTTTCCGGCTGCCAAAAACACTGCACTTCCGGTTTCTAATAATCTTAGGGTTTTTCCGGCTGCCAAAAACACTGCACTTCCGGTTTCTTATAATCTTAGGGTTTTTCCGGTTGCCAAAAACACTGCACTTCCGGTTTCTAATAATCTTAGGGTTTTTCCGGCTGCCAAAAACACTGCACTTCCGGTTTTTAATAATCTTAGGATTTTCCGGCTGCCAAAAACACTGCACTTCCGGTTTCTTACTATCTTAGGGTTTTTCCGGTTGCCAAAAACACTGCACTTCCGGTTTCTTATAATCTTAGGGTTTTTCCGGTTGCCAAAAACACTGCACTTCCGGTTTCTAATAATCTTAGGGTTTTTCCGGCTGCCAAAAACACTGCACTTTCGGTTTTTAATAATCTTAGGATTTTCCGGCTGCCAAAAACACTGCACTTCCGGTTTCTTATAATCTTAGGGTTTTCCCGGTTGCCAAAAACACTGCACTTCCGGTTTCTAATAATCTTAGGGTTTTTCTGGCTGCCAAAAACACTGCACTTCCGGTTTCTTACTATCTTAGGGTTTTTCCGGTTGCCAAAAACACTGCACTTCCGGTTTCTTATAATCTTAGGGTTTTTCCGGTTGCCAAAAACACTGCACTTCCGGTTTCTTATAATCTTAGGGTTTTTCCGGCTGCCAAAAACACTGCACTTCCGGTTTCTTATAATCTTAGGATTTTTCCGGTTGCCAAAAACACTGCACTTCCGGTTTCTAACTATCTTAGGATTTTCCGGCTGCCAAAAACACTCCACTTCCGGTTTCTTATAATCTTAGGATTTTTCCGGCTGCCAAAAACACTGCACTTCCGGTTTCTTACTATCTTAGGGTTTTTCCGGTTGCCAAAAACACTGCACTTCCGATTTCTTATAATCTTAGGGTTTTTCCGGCTGCCAAAAACACTGCACTTCCGGTTTCTTATAATCTTAGGATTTTTCCGGTTGCCAAAAACACTGCACTTTCGGTTTCTAACTATCTTAGGATTTTCCGGCTGCCAAAAACACTCCACTTCCGGTTTCTTATAATCTTAGGATTTTTCCGGCTGCCAAAAACACTGCACTTCCGGTTTCTTACTATCTTAGGGTTTTTCCGGTTGCCAAAAACACTGCACTTCCGATTTCTTATAATCTTAGGGTTTTTCCGGCTGCCAAAAACACTGCACTTCCGGTTTCTAATAATCTTAGGGTTTTTCCGGTTGCCAAAAACACTGCACTTTCGGTTTCTAATAATCTTAGGGTTTTTCCGGCTGCCAAAACCACTGCACTTCCGGTTTCTTATAATCTTAGGGTTTTTCCGGTTGCCAAAAACACTGCACTTTCGGTTTCTAATAATCTTAGGGTTTTTCCGGCTGCCAAAAACACTGCACTTCCGGTTTTTAATAATCTTAGGATTTTCCGGTTGCCAAAAACACTGCACTTGCGTTTGTTCACCATACTAAATCAATAACTAGCTACATAATATGTAAATGTGCATATCTAGCTGGGAATCAGACGCAAATATCTATTAAATTGAAGTCGTCAACAAGAAGCCATTGCGCAAAACAAAGTGAAACAGTGGTAGCATATGATGAGGCCTATCTATGGCATATAGCCGCTCTCAGGGCTAGGGGTGCAGCTGTTCAGCATTGGCGGCCCAACTGAAGCTGCAGAGCTGCATCGCTCTCGATGCTGCTGAGGCTTGAGTTCGGCTTCATCAGCTTCCTCAGCAGCAGCAGCTTCATCGTGGCCTCCTCGCTCATTGGCATCCTCATCGGAATCGCTCGCTTCGACTTGCTGTGGCTGTTCAACTCCGCCAGTCGAGGAGCTGCAGCCGCCGACGCCGCCGCCCGGGACGCTGTTGTTGAACAGCTCGCGTTCCTTGGAGTTTCGCCATTTCATTCGACGATTTTGAAACCAGATTTTCACCTGCGGCGATGTGTGAAGTGGATTAATTACTGAGAATTGTCATGGCTTGTTCGGGCGGGCAGAGTAGCCAAGTGGTAAACGCGTCAGACTCTCGCCTCAACAGTCCCCGGGTTCGAATCCGTGCGGGCGACGAGAAAGTCAGGGCTGCTGTACACCCTGTGGGAGCGGGTGCCCATAGGTTCAGGGCTGCTGTACACCCTGTGGGAGCGGGTGCCCATAGGTTCAGGGCTGCTGTACACCCTGTGGGAGCGGGTGCCCATAGGTTCAGGGCTGCTGTACACCCTGTGGGAGCGGGTGCCCATAGGTTCAGGGCTGCTGTACACCCTGTGGGAGCGGGTGCCCATAGGTTCAGGGCTGCTGTACACCCTGTGGGAGCGGGTGCCCATAGGTTCAGGGCTGCTGTACACCCTGTGGGAGCGGGTGCCCATACGTACAGGGATCAGCGAAACTCCCGACCGACCTTCGTATTGATTCGCGGCACCGTCCAAAAGACTGACTACCAACTAATTAAGAATCCTCTGTAGATTTGCAATTGCCGATATGTATCGAAAGTTAACTTTGTAAAGGACACAAAATTAAAACGATCGTGACAAAAAAATTGTTTCCCGATGGGAATTAAAGTGGTGAGAGAAGGGAGACAAATGGGAAGATGGAAAAAACTGCTCCACTATTCGAGCTGGAAAATGACTCGTAATATTCAAATCTCGTTTTTATCGACCCAGGGAAAAACTCAGAGAGTGAGTCTATTTGGCGTTGTCAAGCGGAAAGGGAATGGCATGAATATTTGAGCGAAGTCGCTTCAGCCATGGTTGAGTTTTGACGTCAGTTTAGGATTAATCTCATGACTGGCCAATTTATTCAATTCCCCCAAGACTTGGAACTAGAAAAAGGGATATTTCGCCTCAAACCTGTTGGACTAAATTTTTTTATTGACCTCGGGATGCAAATGAGAGCCTCGGCTCGCAGACCCATCTGGCGATGATGGCTCCCTGGGGTGCTGGCAGGCTGAGATGACCAATATGTGGCTTTTGTCCCCGCCTCAATAAAGATTGAGTGGCTCATGTGCGACCAGCGCTTGCTTTATGCAGCTCATTGTTTGAAATATTTATAAGGCTGTTCCTATTTTACCACAGAGAAATCATCATCAACTATGCCTAATATAATTTCATATTCACATCCTAATGATCTGACGAAATGTGTCGAGCTATAGGGGGGGGGGGGCTATATAAATTTAGATTCGTCAGCATCTTTCAAGACAATTTGGTCAGCGCTACAAGTTAAGCCGAGCTGGTCGTGGTTAGTTAGTTACAAAGAGACAGAAAGCTCTCACCAAGAGACAGGGGCACCCACCAAGGAACAGGGGCGCCCACCAAGAGACAGAAAGCGCTCACCAAGAGACAGTGGGCGCCCACCAAGAGACAGGGGCGCCCACCAAGAGACAGGGGCGCCCACCAAGAGACAGAAAGCGCTCACCAAGAGACAGTGGGCGCCCACCAAGAGACAGGGGCGCCCACCAAGAGACAGGGGCGCCCACCAAGAGACAGAGGGCGCCACCCAACAGAAAAGGGCGCCCACCAAGAGACAGGGGCGCCCACCAAGAGACAGGGGCGCCCACCAAGAGACAGAGGGCGCCACCCAACAAAAAAGGGCGCCCACCAAGAGACAGGGGGCGCCCACCAAGAGACAGGGGGCGCCCACCAAGGGACAGGGGCGCCCAACAAGAGACAGGGAGCGCCCACCAAGAGACAGGGGGCGCCCACCAAGAGACAGGGGCGCCCACCAAGAGACAGGGGGCGCCGACCAAGAGACAGGGGCGCCCACCAAGACACAGGGGGCGCCCACCAAGGGACAGGGGGCGCCCACCAAGGGACAGGGGCGCCCACCAAGAGACAGGGAGCGCCCACCAAGAGACGGGGGCGCCCACCAAGAGACAGGGAGCGCCCACCAAGAGACGGGGGCGCCCACCAAGAGACAGGAGCGCCCACCAAGAGACGGGGGCGCCCACCAAGAGACAGAGGGCGCCACCCAACAGACAGGGGTGCCCACCAAGAGACAGGGGCGCCAAACCAAGAGACAGGGGCGCCCACCAAGGGACAGGGGCGCCCACCAAGAGACAGGGAGCGCCCACCAAGAGACGGGGGCGCCCACCAAGAGACAGGGAGCGCCCACCAAGAGACGGGGGCGCCCACCAAGAGACAGGAGCGCCCACCAAGAGACGGGGGCGCCCACCAAGAGACAGAGGGCGCCACCCAACAGACAGGGGTGCCCACCAAGAGACAGGGGCGCCAAACCAAGAGACAGGGGCGCCCACCAAGGGACAGGGGCGCCCACCAAGAGACAGAGGCGCCACCCAAAAGACAGGGGCGCCCACCAAGAGACTGGGGGCGCCCACCAAGAGACGGGGGGCGCCCACCAAGAGACGGGGGGCGCCCACCAAGAGACGGGGGCGCCTAACAAGAGACAGGGGCGCCCACTAAGAGACAGGGGCGCCCAACCAAGAGACGGAGGGCGCCCACTAAGAGACAGGGGCGCCCAACCAAGAGACAGGGGTGCCCACTAAGAGACAGGCGCACCCAACCAAGAGACAGGGGCGCCCACTAAGAGACAGGCGCGCCCAATCAAGAGACGGGGGGGGCGCCCACCAAGAGACAAGGGCGCCACCCAAGACGCCCTAAGGTTTGCGGCCCCCTTCAAAAAAAATTCCTCGCACGCCTCTGTGTCAAACCTCAGTGTACAGCCGCTGCGAAAGCTCTCAGCTCCAGCAGTTCAGCCCTCGTGCTGCTGTGAATTTGGTTCTACGACAATTGCCAGTCAGAATTACAGGCTGCAACACCTGACGTCACTCACCTGCGAATCCTTGAGGCCGAGTTTATCGGCCAGTCGCTTTCTGTCCGGTTTGCTGATGTACTTTTGCCGCTGGAACACCTTCTCGAGGCCGCGCCTCTGGCAGTCGCTGAACACGGCCCGTCGGAGCATTCCCCGACGTGGCTTGCCGCGGAACGCAGCCACGGAAGCGAAGGCGGCGGCTGCGGCGGCTGCGGAACCCGGCGGATACTGCGGATGATGCTGGTGATGCTGGTGATGAAGCATAAAGTCCAGGTGGTGCAGCGGGCCTGGTAGCAGGAGGCTGCCAAGCATCAGCTGCTGATGCTGGCTGGGCAGGTAGCTGGCTGCTGCTGCTGCGGCGGCCGCGGCCGCTGCCGCCGATGCAGCCGAAACTGTAGGGCCCGCCGCTGACGGTTGATGAGGCAGAGAGGCTGCAAGGAAGCGTGCAGGTGTTGGGTTTGGTGAAAGCAGTGTTGAGAATTAAAAATTATTTCAAGCAGAGATTTGAGCCTGTAAGTTAGTCTGTAAATCTGTAAGTCTGTAAATCTGTAAGTCTGTAAATCTGTAAGTCTGTAAATCTGTAAGTCTGTAAATCTGTAAGTCTGTAAATCTGTAAGTCTGTAAATCTGTAAGTCTGTAAATCTGTAAGTCTGTAAATCTGTAAGTCTGTAAATCTGTAAGTCTGTAAATCTGTAAGTCTGTAAATCTGTAAGTCTGTAAATCTGTAAGTCTGTAAATCTGTAAGTCTGTAAATCTGTAAGTCTGTAAATCTGTAAGTCTGTAAATCTGTAAGTCTGTAAATCTGTAAGTCTGTAAATCTGTAAGTCTGTAAATCTGTAAGTCTGTAAATCTGTAAGTCTGTAAATCTGAAAATCTTTAAATCTTTAAATACTGTAAATCAGTAATCCTGTAATCTGTAATCCAGTAATCTGTAGTCCTGTAATCTGCAATCCTGTAATCTGTAGTCCTGTAATCTGCAATCCTGTAATCTGTAATCCAGTAATCTCTAGTCCTGCAATCTGCAATCCTGTAATCTGTAGTCCTGTAATCTGTAATCCTGTAATCTGTAATCCAGTAATCTCTAGTCCTGCAATCTGCAATCCTGTAATCTGTAATTCTGTAATATGTAATCCTGTAAGACAAATATGAAACTACAATAAATAGTTAAGCCTAAATATGTTTAAGTTAATAACTTATGCTCATAAATTAGCTGTTTAGGTTAATTAAGTTCGTGAGAAATTAAGCTTTATATAGTATATTTCTCTGTAACCTCTGCTGCGATGGGTCTCGGGCCATTTTAACACTTCTTATCTTACAGTGGGTTGGAAGCTCAGCCCTCAACTGCGAGTAAGTATCTCATTAAATTGTGCATTTGGATTTAATTGTACCACTTATTAACTCACCGTGCAATGCTGCTGCATGGGCCCACCTCAGAGGGATGCCCCCCCGCAGCTTGGCCACTTTATAGCCAGTCTTTATCTTATCTAATCAGCAAGCGTAATTATTGTCACGCTGGGCGAACCCATTACCTGTAAATAGCTGCTTTTCGTTACTTAGGCCTTGATAGTCTCAGGTCTATGGGCGACGTTCAAAGTATAGAGCAACTTCCCAATGCCCCCATGACCCCTCGTTTTGATTGAGAAGGACAGCTGACCCCTCTGCGTGCTTATGTCAGACCTGATTTGTGCTTATGTCAGACCTAATATGTGTTTATGTCAGACCTGATGTGTGCTTATGTCAGACCTAATATGTGTTTATGTCAGACCTGATGTGTGCTTATGTCAGACCTAATATGTGCTTATGTCAGACCTGATGCCTGCTTATGTCAGACCTGATGCGTGCTTATGTCAGACCTAATGCGTGCTTATATCAGACCTAATGCGTGCTTATGTCAGACCTGATGTGTGCTTATGTCAGACCTAATATGTGCTTATGTCAGACATGATGCCTGCTTATGTCAGACCTAATGCGTGCTTATGTGTGCTTATGTCAGACCTGATGCGCAGTCAGCGAACCAATGCGAATTTATCCTGGCTTTGAACAACAAGTTAATGAGCCTATGTATACAGCATATATATATATATATTCTTGTTAATCATAACATCGCAATCTCGTCATCTTGACACTCGATTTTGAGCTTCAAAATATAATTATTTCCCTATATTCTATTGTATGGCTCGCTAAACTCAGTTATTGAGTGTCTGGCTATCTTATAAATTTTAACAAAAACTGTGAAAATTCAAGTGCCTGCAGGCCTTGTGCTGCTCTCAAGATTCTCTAAGAGAAGAATGAATGAGATACAGTTAGAGAATATATAGGTGTAGGTGGTGGCTCACTGCGATCTTGAGACTTAAGAGGCCAATTAGTAGAGAGTCGAGTCGAGTTATGAGTATGTGAGCACACACACACACATGACTCATACTTGTATATTTAACGTGATGCAGCAATAGTTCCGAATTAAATGACATGAATCAGACGTAACAAGTATATAGAGGGGCCTGTTAGACTAATTAGTAGCATAAGTATGCATAAGCATAGCATAGTCTTCGTTCTGGAATCCCTCAACAATAGCTATTTTAATAACTACAGCTACAACTGATATGCTTGCTCTTCTGAGCTTGCTCTTCTCTTCTTCTTTCGCGAGCCTCAAGTGGTCAAAAACATTCAAGATTTTATTGTTCAACTATATAGAGATAGCATAATATAGTGTGTGCTCAGGCATCCCAAGTGTCTTGAGTCAATCTTGACTCTCTCAAGTGCCAAGGAATTTGAGGAAAAGACTAAAACTATGTTTTTAATCAAGCGAGAATCTTTCTCCAGAAAAATCACTGCATTTTCAGACAGATGTACTCGTAACATTGACTGCATGCGTGAAATTTAAACGCGCTCACCGTTAATATTAGCAGGTAGATACGGCGCAGTTGCTGGGCAATAAAACTGAGATTGTAACCGCTGTTCCTGCAGTTGTTGTTGTTGTTGTTGCTGCTGCTGCTGCTGCTGCTGCTGCTGCTGCTGAGCTGCTACTGATGAAGCTTCTAGCAGACGGTAATCAATGAGTCCAGCAGAAGCGAGAGAATGCAGTGAGGTCGCAGCAGAAGCAGCTGCACGATGCTGCTGATGAAGCACCGCTGATTCTGCAAGCGAATTAGATGAAACTGGAGACGCCTCTGATGATGCTGTGGTTGCCACGGGCAACGAGTCCGACTTGGTGAACTGCCGGTGCAGCTGACTGGGTGCTTCTGCTATCGTGTGTAGAATTGGGGTGTGATTCCTGGGATTCATTGTGCATAGCATTGTGCATTGTGCATAGATATTGAGATGGAGATGGAGAGGGAGAGGGAGATGGAGATGTAGATAGAGATGCAGATGGAGATGGAGATGGAGATAGAGATGGAGAAGGAAATAGAGATGGAGATAGAGATGGAGATGGAGATGGAGAGGGAGATAGAGATGGAGATGGAGATGGAGATGGAGATGGAGATGGAGATGGAGATGGAGAGGGAGATGGAGAGGGAGATGGAGATAGATAAGGAGATAGAGATGGAGAGGGGAGGGAGAGGGAGGTGGAGATAGACAAGGAGATAGAGATGGAGATGGAGATGGAGATGGAGAGGGAGATGGAGATGGAGAGGGAAATGGAGATGGAGATGGAGATGGAGAGGGAGAAGGAGATGGAGAAGGAGATGGAGAGGGAGATGGAGATGGAGATAGAGATGGAGAGGGAGAGGGAGATGGAGATAGAGAAGGAGATGGAGAGGGAGAGGGAGAGGGAGCCAGGGATGGAGGTGGAGATAGAGATAGAGATGGAGAGGGAGATGGAGATAGAGATGGAGAGGGAGAGGGAGATGGAGATAGAGAAGGAGATGGAGAGGGAGATGGAGATGGAGATGGGTAAAATTGTAAAGCATTTTATGAAGAGAGCAGGCAGAGAATCAAAATGAAGAGACAAATGAGGTGAAAATAGAGATGAGAACAAACATGAGCACTAAAATAAAGCAAAGGAGAATTGATCTGATAAAAGGCCAGACTCTAACCTTGCTTGATATCGTCCGAATCGTTGCAGCCCAAGATTGCGGACATGCCAAATTTCAATTTAGGCTGCTGCTGATGCTGCTGCTGCGGTTTTGCAGCCTTGAACTGCCGGAATCCGTCCATTGCAAATTTAAACAAGGAGTAAATTAATTGAGAAAACGGTTTTAACGAGAGCAGAGAAATAGCTTCCCCGCGCCGCGCCGTATTAAATAAAAGCATTTAGCGGACAGAAGAAAGGCTGTAAGATTATCGAAAAGCTCTCATTCGTCCAGTGGAGTTCAGTGGAGATCTCTGATTGGCTGCCTACTTTCCGGGTTTTTTCTTCATGGCCCCGCACAGGGGGTGGGTGTGTGGCGGCGGCTGGGCAAGGCGAGAATGTCGTGGAGAACTCAACTGGGGCATGGAATACTATAGCTAGAATCTGGAGTGGAGGAAACTTTAGATTCCATAAGTAATCAACTTGTGAAATGCACAGTTGATTGAATTAAACTATTAAACAGTATAGCTCGTACATTGATCAACTACTATGGTATCTATCACTGGCACCATCGTGCAGACTTCTTTGCAACAAATTAAAAATTTGAAAAAATTGCTTACTAATAAATTCATAGTTATCGGAGTTATCAAATTACGCCGCAAATTGTAAACAGCTACAATTATAGTGAGGTAAAAAGTTTCCATTTTCAGTATAACGTTTTCCAGGAAATGCCAATGTTTTTATAGTAGTAATAACTAGCAATCTTGGCCCCCCCCCCCGATGGGGTACATCTGGATAGAATATCTGTTCTCTAAAAGTAACAAAAAGACAGCGAAATAAAGCTTTCACAAAGACAAAAGACATTCCATCTAAAAAGAAAACATCCCAAGACAGCAAGCATCTCCCCAGATAGCAACCCCCCCCCCCAATATTGCAATACCCTCCCGCCGAGAGCAAGCCTCTTGCCTCCCAAATATCAAGCATCCCCCGATAGCAAGCATCCCCAGACAGCATGCAAGCATCTCCCAGGTAGCAAGCATCCCCCAGATAGCAAGAATCCCCCAGATAGCAAGCATCCCCAGACAGCATGCAAGCATCCCCAGACAGCATGCAAGCATCCCCAGACAGCATGCAAGCATCCCCAGACAGCATGCAGGCATCCCCAGACAGCATGCAAGCATCCCCCAGATAGCAAGCATCCCTGGATACAAAGAATCCTTATAGATAGCTAGCAACCCCCTCTCAGATAGCAAGTACCCTCCACTCCCCAAGAGCAAGCATCCCGCAATAGCAAGTTACCCAAGATAGCAAGCATTCTTCCGATAGCAAGCATCCCCCCCCCCCCCAATAGCAAGCATCACTCAGAGAGCAAGCATCCCCCTGATAGCAATTATCTATCCTTAAATAGCAAGCGTCCACCAGACAACAAGTAGCTAGTGGAACAATATCCTTATTCCTTAGCTTTATAGTGGCTCCTTTATGTTTGGCATGACGCTTCTTTTTACGTTTGAAATGATGTCTCCTTTATGTTCTACATGGTGGCTCTTTTATGTTCTAATGGTAGCTCTTTAATTTTTGACATAGTGGCTCTTTAATGTTTGACATGGAGTCACGTGTATGTTTGACATGGTGGCTCTTTTACGAGTATGTTTGACATGATAGCTCTTTAATGTTCGACATGGTGGCTCTTTAATGTTTGACATGGTGTCACGTATATGTTTGACATGGTGGATATTTTATGTTTGACATGGTGGCTCTTCTATGTCTGACTTGGTAGCTCTTTTATGTTTGACATGGTTGCTTTTTAATGTTCGACGTGGTGGCTATTTAATGTTTGACATGGTGGCTCTTTAATGTTTGACATGGAGTCGTGTACATGTTTGACATAGTGGCTCTTTTATGTTTAACATGGCAGCTCTTTAATGTCTGACATGGTGGCCCTTCTATGTTCGACATGGAGTCACGTATATGCTTGACATGGTGGCTCTTTTATGTTTCACATGGTGGCTCTTTAATGTCTGACATAGTGGCTCTTTTATGTTCGACATGGTGGCTCTTTTATGTTTGGCATGGTGGCTCTTTTATGTTTGACAGGGTGGCTCTTTTATGTCTGACATGGTGGCTCTTTTAAGTCTGACATGGTGGCTCTTTTATGTTTGACATGGTGGCTCTATAATGTTTGACATGGTGCCACTTTTATGTTTTACTTTGCGCTTCTTTTATGTTTAGCATTTTGTGTTTGAAAGTGTTTTAATAAAAAAATTATTTTGCACTACTAAGATTCGAACCCAGATCGCTACATTAGCATTCCAGTCTGTTCGCATCAGGGCTATCTCTTTTCAATTGGAGTACATCAATTGTGGCCCTTATAATTCAATTCTTACAGCAAGTCAATTGGAGTAAAAAGTTATGACATAATCAATTTCTCAGTCAGCCAGTATCAGTCTCAAATCAAGTTAGCAATATTGGTTACGCAATTTAAATCAAGTCGTGTGTGCATTTCTTCGGCACTGTTTTCAACTTGTTGTGATGCAATCTTTATCAGAATTGAAATTCAGTCAGTCAGGTTTTTCTCTAGCATTCTTACAATGCATTTCAAGTCGAAAATTTTGCTTGACTTTTGCAAAAAAGCATGTTATTCGAATATTTAATCCCTTTAACATTGAGCAATTTCTTAGCCAAGATGCATGTGCACCGTTTCAGAAAAATTTCTGATCGAATGGTGCAAGTTTGAAAAAAATTGGTTGAGCCATTTTTTCTCTAATCGATCACACAGCTACATACATACACACAGATGTCATGTAGTTTGGTTGTGACTCTCTTGTCAAACTCCTGCAGGAGAGGCGCCAAAAGGTTTCAACAGCGCCAGATATGGTTTTGGTAGCGCCAAAAATGGCTTTGGAGTGGCGCCAAAGATGGCTTCGGAGTGGCGCCAAAACAAAGAGTCAATGGCATCACAAAAAGAGTCAGTGACGCTAAAACATAGAGTCAGTGGTGCCAAAACAGAGTCAGTAGTAGCAAAACAAAGAGTCAGTAGCATCAAAACAAAGAGTCAGTGGCGCCAAAACAAAGAGTCAGTAGCATCAAAACAAAGAGTCAGTAGTGCCAAAACAAAGAGTCAGTGGCGCCAAAACAAAGAGTCAGTATAGCATCAAAACAAAGAGTCAGTAAGCGTCAAAACAAAGAGTCAGTAAGCGTCAAAACAAAGAGTCAGTAGCGCCAAAACAAAGAGTCAGTAGTGCCAAAACAAAGAGTCAGTAGCGCCAAAACAAAGAGTCAGTGGCGCCAAAACAGAGAGTCAGTAGCGCCAAAACAAAGAGTCAGTAGCATCAAAACAAAGAGTCAGTAGTGCCAAAACAAATATTCAGTGGCGCCAAAACAGAGTCAATGGCGCCACAACAAAGAGTCAGCATAGTGTCAACACAGAGTCAGTGGCGCCCCCCTTCCCTACCTTCAGTGTTGGCGCGCTTGCATAGCCCAGGAGTCAGCTAAATGGGTAGAATTGCCTCAACCTGCACTGGGGAGCCTCTTGCAATTGTTATTATGCTGTGCCCTGTTAGCACTGCGGAAATGTACACATGTGTTACATCCGTTCAGATGCATGCATGAACCGATTGCAGGACCAATGCGCAGATGAAGCATTTCTGCATCGCATCCAGATGGGTCTCAGATTTCTCCTCAACTCAATCGCTTGGAACTGATGCTCTGGCTACAATTATTATTATTGTTATTATTATTATTATTATTGGCACTGAATTCATATGAAACCTATACGGCGGATTTACTCAATAGAGCCTACATATATAAGACTGTGTTTCACACAGAAGACATATACAATTCACTTTGTAGCATGTGATATCCGAAATTGAGGACTTCTGCAGTGGCTGCAATGGATGTGTGGAAGTTAAAAACACACAAAACACACACACAAGGCCATGCACGCACTGCCTGCCTTATAAAAGACGAGGGGGGTTTAAGGTTACAACTGGAGCCATCTAATTGCAGCAATAATTTCATAGCATAATTTTTTGCTACAAAATCTCTGTCAACTTCCTAATGCGCTTGATTTGAGAGATCTGCAGCAGATCTCATGCCGCCACCGAACTGTATAGAAAGCTTATACATCATCATTTACGAATGCAATTCTTGTTTATTTAATAAATATGCAACATATCGAGGCTGTTCATTAACGGAAAGAAGAGCGGTTGATATTTGGCACTAATTTGAGACAAAGATTCTGCATGACTTCATGTAGACTGCTTCTCGAGTGATATGTGCTTTTTAGAATGCATTTTTGTACTGTGATGAGACTATAGGGAGGGGTGAAAGAGGGTTAAAGAGAGTGGGAGAGGGTAAGAGAGGGTGGAGAGCTAGGATAAGAAAGGGTGGGAGAGTGTGGGAGAGGGTAAGAGAGGGTAAGAGAGGGTGGGAGAGAGTGGGAGAGGAAAAGAGAGGGTAAGAGAGGGTGGGAAAGGGTAAGAGAGGGTGTGAGAGGATATTAGAGGGTAAGAGAGGGTAAGAGATGGTGGGAGAGGGTGGGAGAGGGTGGGAGAGGATAAGAGAGGGTGGGAGAAGGTAAGAGAGGGTAAGAGAGGGTGGGAGAGGATAAGAGAGGGTAAGAGAGGGTAGGAAAGGGTAAGAGAGGGTAAGAGAGGGTAAGAGAGGGTGGGAAAGGGTAAGAGAGGGTAAGAGAGGGTGGGAAAGGGTAAGAGAGGGTAAGAGAGGGTGGGAATGGGTAAGTGAGGGTGGGAGTGGGTAAGAGAGGGTGGGAGTGGGTAAGAGAGGGTGGGAGTGGGTAAGAGAGGGTGGGAGTGGGTAAGAGAGGGTGGGAGTGGGTAAGAGAGGGTGGGAGTGGGTAAGAGAGGGTGGGAGTGGGTAAGAGAGGGTGGGAGTGGGTAAGAGAGGGTGGGAGTGGGTAAGAGAGGGTGGGAGTGGGTAAGAGAGGGTGGGAGTGGGTAAGAGAGTGTAAGAAAGATTTTGTTTTCAAATTTTCATGCCAAATCGGTGCCGTATGCATGCAGCATCATCTCATAATGGCTCCCAATGCCTCATCAATCAGATCCAGAATCGCAATCCGACGGGGAGCAGAGAACACAATCAGAGAAGGGTAAAAATGTAAATGTATTCTTCCCAACTCCAACAGATCCAGATTACAGAGCCTCCTGCCGATCTCCCATTTGCGGGATAATCCCGCTCATAAGCTCGGTCAATCAGCTGGATGACCCCTCGCCCCTGGTAGAATCATTCTCACAATATCCACAGGGAATAACGGCGCCAGATTAACTTCGAGCGTGCATTGGGGGATCGCTGATAGGGGATAATCTTCCCCTTTAGTTCTCATTCCTCCATAGGGGCCACTTAAAAGCGGATAAACTCCCCAAATCTGCGACACGAGGCCGGAAAGAGCCAAGATCTCTCAAATCTCCCCAAATATAGAATGGGATATTAATCCCTTCGATATTTGCTTCGTTCCAGTCGAAAAAAGCCAAGATATGTTTTTGTCTGACCAGAGTTATCGGTGACAAAAAGCCAATTTTGTGAACAAATATTTCTCTTTCTATATGACTCTCTCTGTGTAGACTGTAGAATATCTTACTAATATATATCATATAATAATATAGGTCGCTGACATCAAAGGCAGGCGGCACAGACACACAGGCTTAGCAAGGCAAACGAACAAATTAGGAGACCATGGAGAATTTATTTGTTTTTGAGCTTAATAAACGCCTCCCCTTCTAAGAGCTCGACTTGGTGCCGAGCTTCAATAAACAGCGTTGGACCTAGGCAGCTCAGGGCCGGCTGCTGAGCATGGACCGCTGCAACAGACAATATGGACTGCGGGCTTGAAACCGAGACAGAATGCTAGTACGTTAGAAACTGTAAAATAGATACTCTTAGATAGTTACATGTATAGATGGATGGATAGATAGATAGATAGATAGATAGATAGATAGATAGATAGATAGATAGATAGATAGATAGATAGATAGATAGATAGATAGATAGATAGATAGATTGATTGATCGATAGATAGATAGATTGATTGATCGATCGATAGATAGATAGATAGATAGATTGATTGATCGATAGATAGATAGATAGATAGATAGATAGATAGATAGATAGATAGATAGATAGATAGATAGATAGATTGATAGATAGATAGATAGATAGATAGACAGATAGATAGATAGATAGATAGATAGATAGATAGATAGATAGATAGATAGATAGATAGATAGATAGATAGATAGATAGATAGATAGATAGATAGATATAGATAGATAGATAGATAGATAGATAGACAGATAGATAGATAGATAGATAGATAGATAGATAGATAGATAGATAGATAGATAGATAGATAGATAGATAGATAGATAGATAGATAGATAGATAGATAGATATAGATAGATAGATAGATAGATAGATAGATAGATAGATTGATTGATTGATAGATAGATAGATAGATAGATAGATAGATAGATAGATAGATAGATAGATAGATAGATAGATAGATAGATAGATAGACAGATAGATAGAC
>NIVC01000095.1:345000-360000 GCA_002269645.1 Macrostomum lignano | reverse complement strand
AGTGCTAATACTGAAAAGAATCACTACTGCCTTTGGCGAGACAAAAGCGGGAATCTGGAGGAGGCCGAGGCCCAGCAATTGAGGATCTGGGAGGCTGGCCCAGCAACTGAGGATCTGGGAGGCTGGCCCCGCAACTGAGGATCTGGGAGGCTGGCACAGAAACTGAGGATCTGGGAGGCTGGCCCCGCAACTGACACTCTGGGAGGCTGGCCCCGCAACTGAGGATCTGGGAGGCTGGCCCAGCAACTGAGGATCTGGGAGGCTGGCACAGAAACTGAGGATCTGGGAGGCTGGCCCAGCAACTGAGGATCTGGGAGGCTGGCACAGAAACTGAGGATCTGGAAGGCTGGCCCCGCAACTGAGGATCTGGGAGGCTGGCACAGAAACTGAGGATTTTGGAGGCTGGCCCCGCAACTGAGGATCTGGGAGGCTGGCACAGAAACTGAGGATGTGGGAGGCTGGCCCAGCAACTGTATTTCTGTGCGTATGGCTAGAGATAACCTAGAGAATAAATATTTATCAATGGATATGGACGAGTAGCTACTCGATATTCTGTACTCATAGTAGGCACAATCGAGCAGTGCGATAATAATTATAAAAAGAAAGTAACGAATGAAAACATAGAAATGCTGTTTACTGTAACAAACACAAATGAACTCTTTGAATAGACAACAATGCCTTTGATTTTGTTAATTTCAGCGGCACGAATTCAAATATTTTATTTAGTCTCATACCGATTGCATGTTGATAAATAGACAATGGCTGCATCAATATATTGTAGCAAGAATTTGAAATGTTTAATTGTGTTCAAACACTTCAAAATGTGTATTAAAATGAATTTAGGGTTGTTTATTAAATGAAAAACTGAGTAAGTGAGTCTTGATAAACTTTCTCAACATCCATAGCTGAAATCAGTATTGGTGAAAAGAAATTATTTAAAAAACATAACATACTACTTTTGAACTTGAGTAATAAATAGATTAACAATAGGTAAATGTAGATTACCGGTTAAATATCAGAAACTCTTTGTCTTTAGATTAAATGCTGTTGCAATGCTTTTAATATTTGTTTCAATTGACAAAGACAATTTACTTAACAGCAGAGTGAAAACAACTTGAGGGCACAATGCGAATTTCCAGGGTGGCGTATATAAATGGAACTGAGTAGTTACTGTCAAACCAAAAAATCTGATAAAAGGCTATATTAATAAGGCTAAGGAGGGAACAATAGAGAAAGTGCAATTCAAAGTTTCCACTTTCGATTTGGGAGAGAGGGATAAAGGGTGAGAGTATGGGTGAGAGTCGATGAGATTTTGACTGAGAGTCAGGGTGAGAGTCAGGTAGAGAGTTGGGGTGAGAGTCTAGGTGAGAGTCAGGGTGAGAGTTGGGGTGTCAGGGTGAGAGTCAGGTAGAGAGTTGGGGTGAGAGTCTAGGTGAGAGTCAGGGTGAGAGTTGGGGTGTTAGGGTGAGAGTCAGGTTGAGATTTGGGGTGAGAGTCCGGTTGAGAGTCAGGGTGAGAGTCGGGTTGGGAGTTGGGGTGAGAGTCAGGGTGAGAGTTGGGATGAGAGTTGGGTAAAGAGTCAGGGTGAGAGTTGGGGTGTCAGGGTGAGAGTCAGGGTGAGAGTTGGGGTGAGAGTTGGGGTGAGAGTTGGGGTGAGAGTTGGGGTGAGAGTTGGGTAAAGAGTCAGGGTGAGAGTTGGGGTGAGAGTCAGATTGAGAGTTGGGATGAGAGTCAGGTTGAGAATCAGGGTGAGAGTACGGGTGAGAGTACCGGTGAGAGTCAGGGTGAGAGTCAGGGTAAGAGTCAGGTTGAGAGTCAGGGTGAGAGTCAGGGTAAGAGTCAGGTTGAGAGTCAGGGTGAGAGTTGGCGTGAGAGTCAGGATGGGAGAAATACAAGACTTATTACAATAAAACAAAAGAGAAAATCTGCCAAATTAAATTATTCATAAGTAACAGAAGTGTACAATAGATGCACACAGTGGCAGACAGAGATTCACATGAATAAAAGGCAGAACATAAAAAACCGAATCGAATCAATCCAACAGTCTCACGCAGCAGATCGCATCCTCCGGTCGCATCTCCAGCAGGGCAACGCAGCCGTCATTGAAACTGAAGGCGTAGTCGCCATCAATCACCAGCCTGGCGTCCCACATTCGAGACCGGACTCGAATCAGGTCTGTCACGCCGCGGCACTGATCGGCCGCGAACACGGAGTTAACAACCGGATCCCGAACTGCCCAGGCCATGCGGATCAGCTCCGGGTCGAATGTTAACGCAGAATTGTAGTTGCGCGCTATGCTAGCGATTTCGGCTGGAGTGTAGCGGCGACTGCGGCTGCCACTGCCGTCAGGTGAGTCAGCTAATTGGTTGGCGTAGTGCAGGATCTCCTCTACCTGGCTCTCGGCTGCAGGTGGGGGATTTCTGGCTTTTTAGTGATCATTAAGGCGATTCCTAAGTGAGTTGAGTGGCGATTCCCAGTGAGTTGAGTGGCGATTCCTAAAGTGAGTTCAGAGGCGATTCCTAAAGTGAGTTTAGTGGCGATTCCTAAAGTGAGTTCAGAGGCGATTCCTAAAGTGAGTTCAGAGGCGATTCCTAAAGTGAGTTCAGAGGCGATTCCTAAAGTGAGTTTAGTGGCGATTCCCAGTGAGTTCAGAGGCGATTCCTAAAGTGAGTTCAGAGGCGATTCCCAGTGAGTTCAGAGGCGATTCCCAGTGAGTTCAGAGGCGATTCCCAGTGAGTTCAGAGGCGATTCCCAGTGAGTTCAGAGGCGATTCCTAAAGTGAGTTCAGAGGCGATTCCTAAAGTGAGTTCAGAGGCGATTCCTAAAGTGAGTTGAGTGGCGATTCCCAGTGAGTTCAGAGGCGATTCCTAAAGTGAGTTGAGTGGCGATTCCCAGTGAGTTCAGAGGCGATTCCTAAAGAGAGTTCAGAGGCGATTCCTAAAGTGAGTTTAGTGGCGATTCCTAAAGTAAGTTCAGAGGCGATTCCTAAAGTGAGTTTAGTGGCGATTCCTAAAGTGAGTTCAGAGGCGATTCCTAAAGTGAGTTCAGAGGCGATTCCTAAAGTGAGTTTAGTGGCGATTCCTAAAGTGAGTTTAGTGGCGATTCCTAAAGTGAGTTCAGAGGCGATTCCTAAGTGAGTTCAGAGGCGATTCCTAAAGTGAGTTCAGAGGCGATTCCTAAAGTGAGTTTAGTGGCGATTCCCAGTGAGTTCAGAGGCGATTCCCAGTGAGTTCAGAGGCGATTCCTAAAGTGAGTTTGTGGCGATTCCTAAAGTGAGTTCAGAGGCGATTTCTAAAGTGAGTTAAGAGGCGATTCCTAAAGTGAGTTCAGAGGCGATTCCTAAAGTGAGTTCAGAGGCGATTCCCAGTGAGTTCAGAGGCGATTCCCAGTGAGTTCAGAGGCGATTCCTAAAGTGAGTTTAGAGGCGATTCCTAAAGTGAGTTTAGTGGTGATTCCTTAAGTGAGTTCAGAGGCGATTCCTAAAGTGAGTTCAGAGGCGATTCCTAAAGTGAGTTTAGTGGTGATTCCTAAAGTGAGTTTAGTGGTGATTCCTAAAGTGAGTTCAGAGGCGATTCCTAAAGTGAGTTCAGAGGCGATTCCTAAAGTGAGTTTAGTGGTGATTCCTAAAGTGAGTTCAGAGGCGATTCCTAAAGTAAGTTCAGAGGCGATTTCTAAAGTGAGTTCAGAGGCGATTCCCAGTGACTTCAGAGGCGATTCCTAAAGTGAGTTCAGAGGCGATTCCTAAAGTGAGTTCAGAGGCGATTCCCAGTGAGTTCAGAGGCGATTCCTAAAGTGAGTTCAGAGGCGATTCCTAAAGTGAGTTTAGTGGTGATTCCTAAAGTGAGTTCAGAGGCGATTCCTAAAGTGAGTTCAGAGGCGATTCCTAAAGTGAGTTGAGTGGCGATTCCCAGTGAGTTCAGAGGCGATTCCTAAAGTGAGTTTAGTGGCGATTCCCAGTGAGTTCAGAGGCGATTCCTAAAGTGAGTTCAGAGGCGATTCCTAAAGTGAGTTTAGTGGCGATTCCTAAAGTAAGTTCAGAGGCGATTCCTAAAGTGAGTTTAGTGGCGATTCCTA
The DNA here is from genome assembly GCA_002269645.1 of Macrostomum lignano. Classification (NCBI taxonomy): domain Eukaryota; kingdom Metazoa; phylum Platyhelminthes; family Macrostomidae; genus Macrostomum; species Macrostomum lignano. Next base: position 355,926 of record NIVC01000095.1, on the reverse strand, counting down.
AAGTGAGTTCAGAGGCGATTCCTAAAGTGAGTTTAGTGGCGATTCCCAGTGAGTTCAGAGGCGATTCCCAGTGAGTTCAGAGGCGATTCCTAAAGTGAGTTTGTGGCGATTCCTAAAGTGAGTTCAGAGGCGATTTCTAAAGTGAGTTCAGAGGCGATTCCTAAAGTGAGTTCAGAGGCGATTCCTAAAGTGAGTTCAGAGGCGATTCCCAGTGAGTTCAGAGGCGATTCCCAGTGAGTTCAGAGGCGATTCCTAAAGTGAGTTCAGAGGCGATTCCTAAAGTGAGTTTAGTGGTGATTCCTAAAGTGAGTTCAGAGGCGATTCCTAAAGTGAGTTCAGAGGCGATTCCTAAAGTGAGTTCAGAGGCGATTCCTAAAGTGAGTGCAGGGGCGATTCCTAAAGTGAGTTCAGAGGCGATTCCCAGTGAGTTCAGAGGCGATTCCTAAAGTGAGTTCAGAGGCGATTCCTAAAGTGAGTTTAGTGGTGATTCCTAAAGTGAGTTTAGTGGTGATTCCTAAAGTGAGTTCAGAGGCGATTCCTAAAGTGAGTTCAGAGGCGATTCCTAAAGTGAATTTAGTGGTGATTCCTAAAGTGAGTTCAGAGGCGATTCCTAAAGTGAGTTCAGAGGCGATTCCTAAAGTGAGTTCAGAGGCGATTCCTAAAGTGAGTTCAGAGGCGATTCCTAAAGTGAGTTTAGTGGCGATTCCTAAAGTGAGTTCAGAGGCGATTCCTAAAGTGAGTTTAGTGGCGATTCCCAGTGAGTTCAGAGGCGATTCCCAGTGAGTTCAGAGGCGATTCCTAAAGTGAGTTTGTGGCGATTCCTAAAGTGAGTTCAGAGGCGATTCCCAGTGAGTTCAGAGACGATTCCTAAAGTGAGTTTGTGGCGATTCCTAAAGTGAGTTCAGAGGCGATTCCTAAAGTGAGTTTAGTGGTGATTCCTAAAGTGAGTTTAGAGGCGATTCCTAAAGTGAGTTCAGAGGCGATTCCTAAAGTGAGTTGAGTGGCGATTCCCAGTGAGTTCAGAGGCGATTCCTAAAGTGAGTTCAGAGGCGATTCCTAAAGTGAGTTTAGTGGCGATTCCTAAAGTGAGTTCAGAGGCGATTCCTAAAGTGAGTTCAGAGGCGATTCCTAAAGTGAGTTTAGTGGCGATTCCTAAAGTGAGTTCAGAGGCGATTCCTAAAGTGAGTTTAGTGGCGATTCCTAAAGTGAGTTCAGAGGCGATTCCTAAAGTGAGTTTAGTGGCGATTCCAAAAGTGAGTTCAGAGGCGATTACCAGTGAGTTCAGAGGCGATCCCTAAGTGAGTTCAGAGGCGATTCCTAAAGTGAGTTTAGTGGCGATTCCTAAAGTGAGTTCAGAGGCGATTCCTAAAGTGAGTTTAGTGGCGATTTCTAAAGTGAGTTGAGGGCGATTCCTAAAGCTTAGGACGATTCCTTTAAAGTGAGTTTACGGCGATTCCTATAGAAATTTTAGGGCGATTCGTATAGAAATTTTAGGGCGATTCGTATAGAAATTTTAGGGCGATTCGTATAGAGATTTTAGGGCGATTCGTATAGAGATTTTAGGGCGATTCGTATAGAGATTTTAGGGCGATTCGTATAGAGATTTTAGGGCGATTCGTATAGAGATTTTAGGTCTAGGAGTTAAGGGAGTTAAGAATCTATTTTTAGCGGGAATTTAAATACGCGATTTCTTAGCGACAATCAGACTTCAAGGGCGATTTTAAAAATGAAAATTTTTTTAACTCACACAGGTGATTGATATGGAAATACCAAGAAGTGGAACCGGTCCCTGTGCACACGGTCACTCCGGAGGATTTCTGCTTTCGCATTCGCCCCTCTCGGCCCAGTCCCATCTCATAATAGGACACTCTGGCCGAAAGGGACTCGCCGATGAACACTTCGTTCAGTGCGAGCACTGGCAGCGGGCTGAGCTCATGCTCCTGGCACTGCAGCATCGGCTGCCGGCGCAGCCAAGCCTCCTCGAGCTCCTTGTAGTGCTCCGAAAAACGGTACTCCGGGTACTTTAGGTGTAACGACTGCAGGCGGCTGGCGCCATCGGCTGGGCTGTCCGCTGACGACTGGCTGCTGGAAGGCAATCCCGTTGACATGGAGACCCGGATGCGTTGCCGCCACAGCCAGCGGAACCTGGGCGGATGGGAGCGGCGGATCAGGATCTGGGGAATGGGGATCAGGATCTGGGGAATGGGGATCTGGAATGGGGAATGGGGATCTGAGATGGGGAATGGGGATCTGGGATGGGAAATGGGGATCTGAGATGGGGAATGGGGATCTGGGATGGGAAATGGGGATATGGAATGGGAAATGGGGATTTGGGATGGGAAATGGGGATCTGGGATGGGGAATGGGGATTTGGAATGGGGAATGGGGATCTGGGATGGGGAATGGGGATTTGGAATGGGGAATGGGAATTTGGGAGGGGGAATGGGGATTTGGGATGGGAATAGCGGATCTAGGATAGGGCATGGGGACCTGGGATGAGGCATGTGGATCTGATATGGAGAGTGGAAGGCTGAATCTTATCTAGAATGAAAAATGGGGATCTAAAATGAGGAATGGGGTTCTGGGATGGGAAAGGGGATCTGGAATTGGGGAATGTGGATCTGGAATGGGGAATAGGGATCTGGAATGGGGAATAGGGATCTGGGATGAGAAAAGGGGATCTAGGAGGCAGTGTAAGCTTGAACTGAGGCATGATGCAATTCGAGTTCATAAACTGGGGATCTGGGATCAGCATTAAAGCTGTCCGCCTCGTGACTAACGGGCCGGTCCATTGTTCCGGACTGCGGGCCCATGATAAGCGCAGAGGCGCCGCTGTCTCTCTTGCAACCCAAACTGCCAACTCCGATGCGACACTGTGAGAACTGCTGTCAATATCAGAGCTCAACTGGGTGCGAATTTGCCTCTGGTGGCTGCATATTGAACAGCTGGAGGCGCAACTACTGATAATGTAAGCTGAGTGGCTGCTGCACCTGGGTCTGGGAGGGCGGTGGCTGAGCCTTGGGTCTGGGAGGGCGGTGGCTGAGCCTTGGGTCTGGGAGGGCGGTGGATGAGCCTGGGGTCTGGGAGGGCGGTGGCTGAGCCTGGGGTCTGGGAGGGTGGTGGCTGAGCCTGGGGTTGGGAAGGGCGTGGCTGAGCCTGGGAGGGTGGTGGCTGAGCCTGGGAGGGTGGTGGCTGAGCCTGGGAGGGTGGTGGCTGAGCCTGGGAGGGTGGTGGCTGAGCCTGGGAGGGTGGTGGCTGAGCCTGGGAGGGTGGTGGCTGAGCCTGGGAGGGTGGTGGCTGAGCCTGGGAGGGTGGTGGCTGAGCCTGGGAGGGTGGTGGCTGAGCCTGGGAGGGTGGTGGCTGAGCCTGGGAGGGTGGTGGCTGGGCCTGGGGTCTGGGAGGGTGGTCCAGCAACCGAGGATCTGGGAGGCTGGCCCAGAAACTGACACTCTGGGAGGCTGGCCCAGCAACCGAGGATCTGGGAGGCTGGCACAGCAACTGACACTCTGGGAGGCTGGCCCAGCAACCGAGGATCTGGATGGCCGGCCCAGCAACTGAGGATCTGGTGCGAGACTCCGCAGGCTCACCTGCCAGCCAGCAAGGCATCGATGGCATCGGGCGCAGTCCTGCTAGTCGGCACGCACAGGTAGCCCTCTGACTTTCCCGGATCGGTGTTGACGCCAATCAAAGGCTTAGTGGCGGATTTAATCCGGCTGGCGGCCAGCAGAAAGGTGCCATCGCCGCCAGCTGAAACCACGGCGTCGGCCCAGTTGATGGCGGCCAAGGTGTACATGTTGCGAGACACCACTTGGCAGTCGATGCCGCGCTGTCTGAATTGAAATTTAGGTACAGATTGATCAGTGCTGAAGCAGTGATCATTACATTGGAAATAAGAATAAAGCCAACAATTACATACAATACAGAGAAACGGAGTGGGGGGGAAAGAGGGAGGAGAGAGCGAGATGGAGAGGAAGAGAGGGAGAGGGAAAGAGGGTGAAAGGGAAATAGGGAGAGGGGGAGTGGGAGAGTGGGAGAGGGAGAGGGAGAGGGAGAGGGAGGGAGGGGGGTAGAGTGTGAGAGGGAAAGGGGGTGAGAGGAGAGGAAGAGAGGGAGAAGGAGATGGAGAGGGAGAGGGAGAGGGAGAGAGAGTGAGAGGAAGAGAAGGAGTGGGAGAGGGTAAGAGGGAGAAGAAAAGAGGGAGAGAGAGCGAGGTACAGGGAGAGAGGGAGAGGGGAGATGGAGAGAGAGAGAGAGAGAGAGAGAGAGAGAGAGGAGTAAGCTAAATCTTTTATGCTTATAAACATACATATATTAGTACTTTATATTAGCACATGTGAATTTACAGTTAAATTTAACTCACTGCAGATGAGCAACCAGCGAATTCAAGGTGCCATGGTGAATATTGTGGTGCAGCAGTAAATTATCGTAATCCGACCCTTTGCGCTTTAACTTAAATTTAGATGAAAAAGGATACGATTGTTGATTAACTTAGCAATTCTCTAAAACCTCAGATCCCTAAACTCCTAAACCCTAACTTTAAATGCTTAAACTAATAAATACCCCAAAATCTAAATCCCCAAACTCCAAATCTCTAAACTCCAAATCCCCAAACTCTAAATCCCTAAACTTCCCAAATCCCTAAACTCCCCAAATCCCTAAACTCCAAATCTTTAAACTCCAAATCTCTAAACTCCACATTCTCAAACGACAAATCTTAATACTTGCACTTGAAAGTCCATAAAATCCAAATCCCGAAACAACAAATCCAAGACCATAAATCCCTATAATCTAATTCCGTAAAGTTCAAATCTAAAAAGTAAAATTTGTTAAACACTAAATTCATAAACTAAAAATCCATAGGTGTCAATGCAGATATAACAGAGCAGAAACAAATCACTCACATGATCCTTCAGCTTCTCCTCAGACAGATGCGGATTAAGCGATCTCTCATACTCCAAGCGAGTAATTTTAGTTAGCAGCAGAAGTCGCCTGGGCTCAAAACCAGGCAGCTGCTGGGAGAAGCGCATGGCTGGCTGGCACCAACCGCCCGTGGCAGCAGAGGAGAGCAATTTAGCCAACTGTTTGGTACCAGTGCAGCATCGGTTGCACTGGCTGACAGTCGCAATGGCCAACTGACATCCATGCACTGTGCGAAGTATAACTGAACCAAGCATTGCACTTATTAATATTCTGTTTTTTAAATATTAGTAGACTGATAGATAGCAGGAAAATTTTGATTTAACATTGCACAATCGATTGAGTAGTTCTTAGGTTTGATGACTGGCATTAAAAAAAGTAAAATTTTTGGATAAAGACCTAATTGCATTAATGCTAGTTCGTCAAGCAATCTCAATTGTATTAGAGACAAAACAAAGTAGAGACTTTGGTAAGGAAATTTCTTGTTTTTGTTAATAGGATAGGCCACAATAAAGTGTTGATTAAATATAGTTGGCATGTGGTAAATCAGGTGGCAAATATGGATAGCAAATCAAAAATAAAAATATACTGCATAATTACAATTCTCTATCTGGTCATACTAAATTATCTACTTGCTGGTTGGAATTCTTATCAGTGGCTATTACTTGTCTAACTATAACTTTTTACTCTTTTTGTAGTGTGTTATAAAAGAATTCTACTTAAATTTATTGTAGTAAACTAACATATGCATATTCATATTATGGCTATGACATTTTACCAAAGTAATGTTTTTACAAATCATAGAAATCACATTTTAGCAAAGAGTTATATTATATAAAATATAGAATTATAATGCAATTTTACAAATCTGATAAATATAAGTAACAAATAAAGAATAAGCTTTTACTTTACAAATTAAAAAAGAAAAATTCTAAGTAATAAAGAAGTAAAAGAAACAAATCTATTTATGCCTTGTTAGGTCTAATGCTAGGCCTAACCTTATTGTTTTTGAGTTTTGTAACAAAGAAGATAGAATAGAGTTTGGTAGGATGCTTTGCAGTTGCAACATAGTAAGTATGACAAAGGTAGCCTATGGCTATGTTTTGCTTGCATTACAGTAATATAATTTCAAAAACTTCAATTGCCATTCTTGTCAACTAAAATGATACAAATCTTGATGAACTTTAGGATACAATTTTTAGGATATAGGATGCAAACAATGCAATGCAAAATATGTTTTATAAAGGATAAATAAATTATACAGCTTATTTTTAATAATTAGTTTGCAGGTCAATTTAATATTTATAATGAGATTTAATTTTTGTGAATTGAGCTACAAGTTTTCTTTCACAAAAGAACACATGCATTGTCACTATACACTTTACCATTTTCTGCTTTTGTGCATTTAGCTACAAATATTATTGGTCATGGTCAGCCTTTTATCATTTTTCTTTAAATAAAATAACATTAAATTTTTGGCATTGTCCAATAAAAAGTAAACAAATTCTGATTAGTAAAATAATCATACATTTGCAACATTACTGACTTACACTGGCTGTATAACTTACTTTTCAACCAAAAATGTAAATTACATTTGAAAGAAAGCTAAGCAAAATAAACATAATTTTGGATAAACAACAAGAGTAACTATAATAATATTATTTAGACTAAATGCTGCACCATCTAATTAGTACTATATGAACATTACTGGTGCTTTTTTAATAGCTAATCAGTATGCCACCTAATGGTAGCCTATGAAGTAATTTGTAAATTGTCTTAATACAATGTAGTGAGCTTACTATATAAGTCATGATTCATGAAAGTCTAGAATGCTTATGTCTAGAAGAAAAGTGAAATAAATACAGTGTGATACAATTTGCAATGCATTCTGGGTTTTTTGGGCCATATGGGGTTTTTTGGCCCCTTAAAAAAATCTCTTTGGCAACTGGATTTTTGGCATCAAAGGCCAATCTGGCAACTTCATTTTCTTTGTACCAGTTGCCAATTTAAAAAAAATGATTTTGTAAGTGTAATAAAAGACTACACAAAAGTTTAATAAAACTATATAAATCAATGTGATGGAATTATTAGTTTGTTATTATTTGTAGAATAGATAGCAATCTTAGAGTTAAGAATAAAACAAATTTCTGCTTTTCAAGTACAGCTTTGGAAATATCCAAATATCCATCCTTGAGAATATGGCTAGTTGCCAATGGGCAACCAAAAATAGGCATTGGCAATTGGATTTTGAGCCCCAAGGGCCAGCTGACAACTAGATTTGCAACCTTAAAAAACCCAGAAAGTATTCATTTATAGACTCAAGAATAATTTTACTTGCTAGATAATTTTGCCACAGAACATGAGAGCCCTGGTTTAGACAGTTCATCAGATTCAAAACACAAATATAGTAGAGATACAAGCTATTGAAACCTGCAGATTTTGAGACTGCTAAACTCTAAGTTTATGAAACTACAAGTATTTTTGCATAGATTCTTATTGAAGTCAGGCTCTAACAAAAAATTGTTAACAGTTAGGAAAAAGTCAAATAAAAATGGGAGTAAATGCATGTTAAATTACAATTTGAGGCTTTTGAAACTTCTCTTGTATCTATAATCTCATCTCCCATTTCCTCTTTTTATTTTTTCTTATTATTTATCCCTCCTCTCCCTTTTCCTTTCTTCTCTTTTCTCCCTTTCCTCTCTAAACTCTCATCTCTCCATTCTACTTTCTCATCTCTTCTCACTAATCTCGAATCCTTCCTGTCTTTTCTACTCTCTCTAATCTCTCCTTATATCCTCTTTATCTTCTCTACTCTCATTTACTCTCGCTTTTCATCTCTCTCCTCACTCAGCTTTTCTCTCCTTTTCTATCTTTTCTCTCATTGCATCTATTGCTTCTTCTCTGTTTGCTTATCTCTAATCTTCTATTCCCTCTCCTTTGAAGCAAGAAAATCTGCCAACATTTTTGCTAAAGATAAGAGGAGAGAAAAGGGAAATAAAAATGGGAAAGAGAAGAGGGAGAAAAGAGAAAAGAGAAGAGAGAAGGGATCAGAGTAGCAGAGAAGAAAAAGGAAAGGAGAAAAAAGGGAAATAGGAGGGAGAGAGGAGAGTAGGACAGAGAGAGAAAAGGGGATCAGAGAGAAGGTAGAGAAGAAAGGAGAGAAGATAAATTTTGAGAATGGGCTTGGAATTTGAGAACAGTTGAGCAAGATTGGATTCAATATAGAAAGTATAAAAATCTTATTGTAATAGATGCAAAAAATATTGTGAAGATGCAATACCGCATTGACAATATCCTTAGCCTAATCAACTGACAGTCAATAAGCCAGTGTACACAAACCCCAGCACAGCCTGCAAGCTTTTAGCAGTGATATCTTTGAGTTCCAGGCAAGAGGCTTTAGCTTTGTATATGCCTGAACTAAATGCAGCCCTGAAATAGTTGTTGCTAGCCACTAGCACGTTTTTATGCATAGAAACTAGACCCTGCCAGCACTGAGAGTCAGGGCATAATAGTCTGAGCATAGCCTGAGCAGTAGAGGTCGGACGGGATCCCAATCCCGATCCCAAAATCTCGGGATCCCGAGGAAAATTGAATTCCTGCGGGACCAGAATCCCGACTCTAAAAAACTCGAGGTTCGAGAACAGGTCTTTCGATTAATAATTTATAGAATTAGTGATTACTTGAAGGTATTTTGCTTCAACTTGTACTCATTACATTATTTACTTTGTTGGTTACAAAACTTCATATCAATTTCGTTATGTTTTACTTCTTGATCTTGACAATATTTTCTCAATTTTGTTTAACTTTACATGGACAATACACTAAAAGACCTGATCCCGATTCCCGAATCCCGATCCTGATCCCAATCCCAAAAAAAAAATTATTCCTGATCCTGATCTTGCCCGAAGATTTCAATCCCATCCGACCTCTACTGAGCAGGTTGAGCTGGGATAGCAGCTTGGCTAGATAGCCAGTAGCCAACACTATGCAACTATTTTGGCCAGCTTTGAAGCACTTTTCTGATGATGTGGCTGTGGATATAATTGACAATGTTGAAACTTTACAAATGTTTAGCATCCTGCTAATCTTAAGGAGAAGCCATCTTGGGCCAAGTCACCAAGACTTCCTATAGGACCCAAAGGCTACTACTGTTAGAGCAACAAATATTGTTGTTGTTAATGAGTTAATGAAGTAATGTTAATGAATAATATAATATATATATAATATAAGATAATAAACCAAAAATAAAAAAAGAGAATTTGATTTAGTATATTTATTGATTTAGTAGATTTAGCCTTTAAAAAGATAGATTTGTGATCAAATCTAACTAGACCATAGCTAGGCCTATACATATTATATAGTATATAAAAGTATAAAACTGGTATTTATTTTAGCTGTTATAAATTAGCTATTGATCTTTAGTTTAGACCCTATGCTAGAGCTTTAAGTTTAAGTTAAGTTTAAGCTTTAAAACTGCATTTACAAATGTGCCAACCATTTACAAATTTACAAAAGACAAGACATGATGTGTTGTGACATGTGCAATTGCAAATATAGCACCTTATCATCCTTATAACTGACATGTGTCAAACAAACCCTCGGCATTGGACTCTTTGAGTCCGAAAACCTTCATGGTAGGCCTAAGCTCTGCTTAAGCTAATCAAATTCAGCTCCAACAAAGCAGTAGTACCTCATCTCATCATCATCATAATAGGCATAGAGGATCTCTTCGAGTTCGAGTTCGACTTCGATCGAGTTCAGACTGGTTAGCAAAAATTTTAAAACTCCCGCGCGCTCAGGGTACGAATTTCCTAGAAAGCATCTTTTGCTAATTCCGGAATATTATCTGTCCCCACTATTTATAAATTCACAAAATAAGTTAAGTTCAAGTAAACGGATTTAATTATAACGCACATTCATTGCGCTAGCTAACTATCAGCAAATCAATTCCTTTTTGTCGAATTCTGGAAAGTTTTTCTTTCGGTTTAATTAGGTATGGAAGTTTTTCATAGTTAGTGCATTGTATATATTGATACTGACCAACTATATCTAGTACATTACGATACTGGCGTGACATGAACACTGATTTAAGCTAATGAAAACTAGTTTTAGAGAGTTCTTAGCTAAATTTAGAATCGCGGTTTGCTACCTTATATTAGTATAACATGTCAGCTAGCGCTTATGTGCTTGCATGGTGTACCTACATGTACACGCGTACATATACTGTACATGTTGAGTCGATCGAGTCGAGCTTCTCTCGAAATCGATATTTCCTTAAAAGTGAGCCTCCACATCCCGTGCGCAATTTCAGAGCTAAAAGGTATAAAGGTCCGGGCCCAAAAATAAAGTGCCCTCTGATGTTCATGACCAGAGCTGGAGGGTACGTATCCAGAAAATTTTGACGGGGGCGCAGATTACTAAGGTACATGTATGTATATCATGTACATGTATATGTACACGATAATTTTCCATATAAAAAATATAAAAATTCTAACTCGACGGTCGGGGGCGCGTGCTCTGTACGCCTCCCCCTAAATACGCCACTGCTCATGACATTCTAAATGTCAAATTTCATTCATGTTCATGTAATGCACGTAAGTGATCGATTAAGTGCTTGACGCAATCACGTAGTGCAGTGCTATCAGTGATACATGTATTTCATGTGCACTATAGTTTTAGGCAAAGTTACGCATGTAACTATGATATTCGCAGGTTTTCATACTGGCCAATTTTCTACAAAAATATATACATACGATCGTAGTACGAGACCGAGTAGTATTGCAATTATAATCTTCAAAAGGATTTGACACTAGAGTCTCTATAACTCAGAGATAATGCAGGAGGCAAGGACCAGTGGGGCAACTGACCCCAGACATTTAAAGAGATTAATATCATCTTCAAGTTCAATGTAATGGGAGATCGAGGTCATAAGTACTCGTACATGATGTATTAGATTCATTTATTAGATTATTTTTTAGCGTATTTTCCTTATACTCCTACTGGCAGTAG